>CAIGQQ010027734.1:11816-22890 GCA_903798035.1 Danio albolineatus
ATATATATACACACACACACACAGATATATATATATATATATATATATATATATATATATATATATACACACATAATAAATATAAATATATATATATATAAATAATATATACATATATATAGTTGAAATCAAAATTATTCACCCTATTGTGATTTTTCTTTCTTTTTAAATATATTATTATCATGTGGAAGAGGCTTGTTATGAAGGAAAGCTGTTCACTTTCATAAGTAATGCTCCTTTAAACCCACACCTTCCCTGCAGTGTACTAAAACCTCGACTTGGCGTTTCCCCTATAGTGTGAACGTACTGTACAGTAAAGGCATTGCAATCTTTTGAAAGTGACATCAGTGGGAAGATATTTGGCTCCACCTCAATGCTTAACATATAAAGTATGACAGCAGGTCTGGGTGTCATATTACGATTTGCATGCATTTTGAACAATCATTTGTTGTTGGGATTTTTACATTTCAAAATGGGGTCACTGGTCTCCAAGAAAGTGCTAAGGCATGAACGTAAATGTTCAAAAAAAGTAAAAAATTTATTTTTTTTTTTTTTTAAGTACAAAATATATTTAACATAATTCATATATAATTTTTTATATGTAGCATTTTAAGACAAAGAAACATATCAGTACAACAGAAATAAGTAAACAAACAAATTGTATTAATAATCTAAAATGTTTTATAAATATAAAATATGAAAAGGTCATAAAACAGATGACAACGATAGCATTGATTCATTTAAAAAGGTCTTTATGTGTATTTTCATCTTCTGGGTTTGAAATCTGCACCAAATCCACATTGCAGAATGTGTAATAAAGCATATAATATTGGAAACACTTTACAATAAGGTTCATTAGTTAATGCATTTGCCAACATGAACTAATCATAAACACTTGTACAGCATTTATTAATCATAATTGAACATTTACTGCATTATTAACATCCAAGTCCATGCTTGTTAACATCAGTTAATGCACCGTGAGTTAACATGAACTAACAATGAACAGCTGTATTTTCATTAACTAACGTTAACTAACATGAACAAATACTGTAGTAAATGTATTGTTCGTTCATGTAAGTAAATGCATTAATTAACATTAACTAATGAACTTTATTGTAAAGTGTGACCAAAATATCAACAATGTATATAAAATAAACATCTTATTTATAAAAAAATTATATTTTCTACATTTAAATCGGCCTTTAGATATTGCCTCTATGTTTTAGTTTGAGAGTCCCTGGCATGAAGATGATCATATTTGGGGGTCCCTGTCATCTAAAAGATTGAGAAAAAGAGTTTTGAATTTATTGTCATATCTGCTTCTCTGGCTATTTCATGGCAAAACCAGATCAAATTTACATTCATTCGTTCATTTTCTTTTCGGCTCAGTCCCTTTATTAATCAGGGGTCACCACAGTGGAATGAACCACCAACTTATCCAGCATATGTTTTACATAGCGTGTTCCCTTCCAGCTGCAACCCATCTCTGTGAAACACCCATACACACACATACACTACAGGCATAGACCCGAATCATACTCACTACGTCATCGTTAGGCCCATTAAATTTACAACATTTTATAAATATCTCTTTTCTAAAACAATTTGGCATTAAAGAATTCATAAGATAAAAATCTTAAACAGTTTAAGGTTTACTTTTGATCAATTCTAACTATTTTGAAGAATTACCCTTTGAAAAGACTTCCTTTAAAGGTGCTGCATGTAAGTATTTGACTCTTCTAAAGCATAAAAATACCATAATATGTCAGCAGATATTTAAAAAACATGCCAAGTGAACATTCTTGTTTATCTGAAAAATAGTGCTGAAGTCAGATATTCTGCTTTGAAAATGTGTATTACGTGCTGAAACCTCTGTCTTTGTTTTGGTTCATTTAACCCGCCCACTGCTACTTTAGACAATAATATTTCAGCTCTCCAGGTTGCCTTGATGGAAACCTCATATTTCATTCATTCATTCATTCATTCATTCATTCAGAAAGGCTCTCAAAGGTTGCGATCAAAGACTGAAATGCGACCTCTGGTGGACAGTAGCAGACTCTAAAATGAGACGCAGATTCAGAGTTCCACATGAGGTTATTAATTAGCAAATAATACAAACATTACGAGCGTAAACATTAGGTGAGCAGGTTACATTACATTCCCAGGTCCTAACAACACGCTACATGACAAGATACGCATGCAGTGACGACCATTTTGGCTGTTTGCACTAGACAAAACACGACAGAAATTTGAATACAGCCATTCAGAAGCACAGAATATTCACTCACTCACGAAATGGTAAGGTTTATAATCTATTTAACACATATTAAAGCTCTTTAACATTATTAAATGTAGATGCTGAATCACTGATATGTGTTGGCTTGCACTGAGTCACTGTTCTAAAGTTCAATTTCAAAGTTCATCTTTTTAATGTTCATCTAATGTGATTTCAAGATCTGCAGCTGATTTCAGTAGTATGGCAGTAAACTACTAAACAAACTGGTTAGCATTTAACACCGAGCACATGAGGTGTACCTGAGGTGATCATTTTCAGTTTTCTGTTGTTATATAATAGTAGCCGTTATAATAGTCGTTTCTAATATATCAATTCGAGGTGTTGGTCAGAACAAAAACTACTTTTATTTTGAAAAATAGTCCCTCTTTCGAGTGTCGTTGCTTTTATTTAGAACATGGTTTAAATCTGCCTTTAGGCTTGATTGTCAGACTCACTCCTGTTGGTCGTCAATTTGGCAACCTGCGCTTGCGTTTGTTTTGATCCAGGAATGTAATACCTAGTTCAACCACTGGGTGTCAAACTTACACACTGCACCTTTAAAATGTCTTTATAAAAATCTGATAACATTAAAAATAAGGCATTTCAAAATAGGCATGGGATGATAAACGTTTTCAAGGTATACCGCAGTTTGGAAAAGTCAAGGTTTTCGCCAAAATTTTTTGCAATACCGTTCCTGAGGTATGTGTAAGATTTTTTTTGTTTAAATTTTTTTTAGTCATCAATTGTAAAGACATCTTTGTTTTTTAAACAAATGAAGACCGCAGAAGTCAATGATTCACGTTAATTATTTAGTCTGACATGTTTACTGCTCCAAAATATTTTAAATGTTTTTTAATAAAATATATTGTGTTCAAAGGGGAAAACGTTTTTTTTTTTTTTTGCCAGACATTTAAAAATAATTTATTTTAGAGCGGTAATCACAGTACCGTAATACCGTGATATTTTGACTCAAGGTTATCGTACCGTCAGAATCTTATACCGGTCCATGCCTATTTCAAAAGCATATATTTAACAGTTTGCTTTCTGTTGCAGTATTGAAATTTTGGGGAAACTTCTTTTAGTAAATGTCCATAAGTGAGTCTAGTAAATCCGATACGGCATGTCTTGAGTTAAAAAAAAAAAAAAGAAAATTAGTTTGATTTTATTCCTACTACTGTCTAGATTTCAAAACGTTTATTTTTTGTGCACTGACTCAAAGATTGAAAACCCCTGGCATCCAGCATTGTTTATGAAGTACACGGAGTACCTCTGTTCATTTTGCATTTGGCCACAGACAGGATCCCTGGTGTGTCGATGATGCTGATGCTCTCTAGGACCCGGTTGGGCAGATGTACACACTGGAATCTGAAAAACAACAGATGAGTATTGTTTATCACAGCGTTCCAACTGCTTTATGCTAATTCAGTATCTTTCAAATTGCCAGGGGAAATAAAACATCTACAGATGCTTTCTCAAAGGGAGGCAGTCAGCTGAGCCAAATAATGAGGCATTAGCTGAGGTTTTCTTCTCCTGGCTTTCTCCACTGGAGTGATCTGTGCTGTTGGAGCGATTCTGACTGTTTCAACAGCGTTTCCCACTGTGATTATTATTTCCTTTCGCTGTATCATTGCTTACAGTTGAAGTCATAATTATTAGCCCTCCTGAATTATTAGCCCCCTGTGCATATTTTCCCCCAATATCTGTTTAACTAAAAGAAGTTTTTTTTTCAACACATTTCTAAACATAATAGTTTTATTAACTCATTTCTAATAACTGATTTATTTTATCTTTGCCGTGATGACAGTAAATAATATTTTACTAGATATTTTTTTAAGATACCAGTATTCAGCCGTGACAATTAAAAGCTTAACTGGGTTAATTATAGGCAAGTTAGGGTAATACGGCCAGTCATTGTATAACAGTGGTTTGTTCTGTGGACAATCGAGGAAAAAAAAAAGAAGATTCCGGGGCTAATAATATTGACCTTAAAATGGTTTTATAAAAAATAAAAACTGCTTTTACTTTTTTTTTATATATAAACATTCTCTTTTACCCTTTAACTTCCCCACCAAGAAAAAAAAATGTTTGGATTGCATTTCTAACTCCTAATGTCACTAGTTAACACACATTTTGTTTCAACATATCCCATAATTTCTAAAATCAGGGTTCCTACGGTCATGAAAAACCTGGAAAAGTCATAGAATTTTAAAATGGCCTGGAAAAGTTTTGGACAATTAAATTAACCCACAAAGTTTTGGAAAAGTCATGGAAAATTTGCTTCACCATTTGTTTATTAGAATATAGCTGATAATTTTTTTTAAAATTCCAGTTAACGAGCGAACGATCGGTCACGCGATCTGTCACAAAATCTGTACAAAGCTGTCATTTAATGTAGTAAAAAAATTGTACTTTCTTCTTATTTAACATCTATACATATACATTTCATGAAACATTAAGTCATGAATATTTATTTAAAGTAATGAAAAAAAAAGTCATGGAATTTTACTGGCAAAAATGTGTATGAACGCTTTAAAATATCAGCCTCTACCAAATAGTTTAGGCATCGGTTTATGGTAAAAGCACCGGAATTAATACATATACTACAAAAATTGGAAAATATATGAAGCATTAGAGCAATTTATTTTTAAAAATATTCTACATAAAACATTTTTGAATGCTAAATCCCCTTTGTTTTTTTGATGTCTGCCATAAAATATTTAATATTCCCATTTAACATGATTTCTTGTTGTTGTTTTTTTACAATAAAACCAAAATCAAGAGTAAGTGGAGTACAACATGATTGTTTGTTTGATTTTCTTTGTAAAGCAATGATGCTGTGTGTAAACCATTATTTAAAACAGTCATTCTTTAAATTACTTTAACAGTCTTTTTTTAAAACAGTAAAAAACATGGTCAACCGTTTGGTAGAGCGGCAGTCAAAGGGTTATTCTTTTTTTTACATCAAGTTATGACTTTTCCATATGTACACTTTTTTTCCTTTTAAACAAAAAGCTGTAACATCATGTTAATATTGCATGTATAAGAGAACAAAAAAAAATAGAAAAGAGTGAGGGGAAGAGGAAAAAGAAAGAAGAATAAACTAAGGGGGGGAATTCGTTTCTAGTTCAATCACTGCTCTCGTTAAAGTATAAATGGATTCCATATTACATGGAAATTCTTGGTGGTCACACTTTATTTTGATAGTCCATTTGTTGAATTTAAGTTACATCGCAACTAAATTCTCATTAGATTATAGTGTAAGTAGACTGTAAGGTTGGGGGTAGGGTTAGTGTAAAATGACATGTACTTGCAAAGTTTCTTATAGTCAGTTAAATGTCTGTTGAATGTCAGTATAACAGATATTAAGTAGACAGTCTACTAATACTCAAATGGACCATCGAAATAAAGTTTTACCTTCTTGGTTTTATTTGTAAGGTAAAGTCTGAGCTTCTCAAGTTGCAGGCAAGACATGATGTTGTTTTTATCAATGTGGAGCAACAGGGAGGAGCTTTTTGTTTCCAATTTAGTAAAATCAATCTACGAGCTAAAAGGGTTATAAATCTAATCACTGTACATTCTCAGAAATAAAGGTACGCGAGCTGTCACTGGGGTGGCACCTTTTCAAAAGGTACACATTTGTACCTAAATGGTCCATATCAATACCTTATGGGTACATATTAGTACCTAAAAAGTACAAAACTGTTCCTCTTAAAAATTTTAGGTACTAATATATACTTTTGAGGTACCAATAAGTACAAATGTGTACTTTTTGAAAAGGTACCACCCAGTGACAGCTCACGTACCTTCATTTCTAAGAGTATACGTTGATATTTAGATAATTCTGCATCATCACTTACACCAAATATAGATAAAATAGGCGCAGGGTATACTTGTTTTCCCACCACTTCAGATATTGATTGATAAACCAAAATCCAATATTAACTATGTTAGGACAACTCCAAAACGTGATGGAGCGATGCCGAAGTTTGACTGCATCTATCACACAATGGGTCTACAAAAGGGAACATCTTAGAGAGCTTTAATTTAGACAAGGGAGTCGGTGCAGGATCTTAAATTGTATTAAACCATGCCTGATACACACAAAACAAGAATGAACTTTTTCTTGTGCTTCCTCCCATTGCCAGTTTTCAATTTCTGCTCCGAGATCCTCTTCCCATGCCATTTTCAGATGCTCTAATGAAACAAAACATCAAATTCTAACTGAGACAGTTTATTATATAATTGAAATCCCACCTTTCATAAATGGATTCTGTAGAAACAAAGTTTCTATTAAATAGGCTGGTGGTTCAGTAGGAAATGATATAAAATTCTTTTGGGCAAAAAAATGCTTTTATTCTAGCTAAGATTAATCAAATAAGAACAAGTATTATAGGAAATACTTTGAAAAATCCTTGTCCTGGTAACCATCATTTGGGAAATATTTGAAAAAGAAAGGAAATAAAATTCACAGGAGGGCTAATCATTTTGACTTCATCTGTACTCTGTCTCACCGATTGAGGAAAGTTGTTCCAAATGGGCTGAGTTTGCGGAAAGGCTTGTTAGGATCCACAGTTAAAGCATTGCCATGAATAATTCCCTCCATCTCCCCATGCATTATAGCTGTGAAACTGTCGGTTGTGGGTTCTGGACCAACTCGGCTTCCAGGATACTCCTCTTCGAGAAGATACCTGCCGAACATAAGAAAACATTAACAGAGGAAATAATTATTGCACTATAAGGGATAATAATATATCTAATAATAATAAAAAAATATATATAATATAATAATAATATATAAGGGATGATCAACAGATATGCGTTAAGTTATGGATAAAGTACAGTACATCTGGGACAGGGGTGCCCAAACCTTTTCTTATGAAGGGCCAAAAACTAAACTTGATTGAGGGTGGTGCGCTGAAGGTCAATATACCAAACTGCAAAGCTGTCAATGTAATTTCCCAATTTATTACTATAATTCATTATATAATTTAATTAATACTATAATTTATCACATTTAAAATACTTTAATTGTACTAATAATTATATATGTTTGTACATTTTATAATGAACATCTTACAATAAAAAAACATGAACAATCCCATTTATAGCACTACAAAATACGCTTTGCTTTGATTCATTTGCTGATGTCTTCTGCAATGTCCGCTGTCCATCAAGTGACTGTATTTATTCTATTTTATATAAATCTTTGAGCGCTCTGAATCGGGCTCAGGCATGGTTCGTTTGGCCGGCCCTGGCCCGGTTGGAAGAGGTGTGCTTGAGCCCAGTTCACTTGGGCTCAGGCGCGGTACGCTATAGTGTGAGTGCCAAGCGCGCCTGAGCCCAAAACTGAGGACGCAACGTCACTCGCTGCGACGCACGAGCAGCACGATTTCGTGAAAATTTCCGAGCCACAAAGGCGATAGACCTGTTCAACATTATGCTGTGACTGGGTTGTGCACCACTGCTGAGCAAACGACTCAAAAAAATCACCAACAAACTTAACAAAGCTGTGGACTCCATTGTGCTCAGCGTAGCTCTTCCTGTTTATCTTTAGTACGTCGCACTATAATGACGTAAGCGGGCTTGGGTACGGATGCTTTAAACGCAGTGTGAGTGCGGGCCGTCGGGGGAGAGAGAGGAGGAGGCACAATCGTGCCCAGGCCCGTTTAGCTCGGATAGCATAGTGTGAGTACGCCCTAAGACTGAAGGGCTTTATTCTCCAAAAACAACCATCCTGGATATACTTTATCCCGCTTATTACACAGATACTTGCCACAAAACATAAAAATTAATAATAATAATAATAATAAAAAGGTTGTTTTGAGCCATAATAAGTAAACGAAAAGCTGACTGAAACAAAAACAGCTGAATAAAGCATATACTAACCTACATATTATTCATTCACAAGATAGCACCAAACAGTCAAAATAGCTGCATGTCAGACAAGTATACATATGAATATGGATGTTTAGTACATGGATTTGAATATATTCTCGCGTGGGCAAGAGGATTCCAAGTTTCCAGATGAGCCTGTGTTATTCAGCAGTTATCTCACAATAATAAGTTGAATATCTTGAAATGTCACAACACTGAAACTCCAGACAGCTGTTTAATAAGTAAAGGATAATGTACATTGCAGATTACAGCCAAATGGGCTTATTGGCGGAACGATGCAAACACTAAAGGGCTTTATTCTATGAAAACAACCGCCTTGATGTACCTTATTCTGCTTTGTTCATGGCTACTTGCCAAAAAACATAAAAGTAGACACAGAACTTTGTTCTGAGCTGTAATAGTTTATTAATTCTTCAGTTAAACAAAAGGTGACCGAAGCAAAAAAAAACAGCAGCCTGACTGAGAAGCTTGTAAATATAGCCATAAAGTGTGAATTTGACAGTCAAGAGGATTCAAAGTACCTGGATGAGCTTGTGTTTTATTGGTTGTTATCTGGGAAAAACATACCTTGGAATGTAGCAACTACCCAATCAGAACCAAGTATTCCAGACAGCTGTGTATAAACAATTTTAAATACATGTGACAAAAAAAATGCCCACCATGAAGTTCATTTAAAATCCTTTAATGCTTGGCAAGCCTTTGATTATCCTGCAGTCATTTGCCAAGTTAAAACTATGCTTATGACACAGGCATATCTAATAGCTCATAGTTACATGTGTTGGCTACCTCTTTGCAAATATTTTAAGAGCACATTTGGGAGTAAATCCCCATCAGCTTACTGGTGAAACACGCAAGCGAGGTCACCGAGTTACTATGGTTACTACTAATGTTTGTGGGAACTACATTTATTTGAAATTGTGGTCAAACAGACTAAAAAAAATTTTTGCAAACCTCATCAAGAGTTCCATCAGACCATGGAATAATATTATTTATTCAACACAATCTCATGGCAATTCGAAATTTTTTGATTTAGTGGGTAATTCGTTTAAATTCATACGATCTCATTCGTATACAATTTAGTACAATTTGCTAAATTTGCCACGCCTCCTTTTTAAAATTATACATTTTCGTATGACCAAACTCGAAGTACCCAAATTTAAGAACAAATTAGCCTCTAAATGTACAAACATGAAATAGTTACGCTTCTTTATGAGATCAGGCTGTATTTATTACACAGCTCTCTGGATTCAGATTTGTCAATCATGAAATAACACTAAATAAGCTAATAACTCATCAGGGTACTTCGATTCATCTTGACCGAGTAATTATTATTGTACTATAGTGTATGTACTGTACTGTACTTATTTTTGATTATCGTCACTGCTGTTCTTGATTGTTTGGCATTACGTTGCAACTGAACAATAATAATAAAAGGATAGTGTAGGCTGCATTCAGTCAATTTGTCTGCTTTCTTTACATTTAATTAAAGAGTTAGTAAATTATTACAGCTCAAATCAGTGTTGTTTGTTAAATTGTTTAGTTTTGTGGCAAGCACTCATTTGATAAATGGGATAATGCACATCCAGCTGGTTGTTTTCGCAGAAGAAATCCTTTAAGTCTTAACAGCCTGATAAGCCTGTCTGGCTTTACTCCTTTATTCTACGAGGACAACCAGCCTGGAGTAGACTACATTATCCCTGGCATAATCCCTTAAACAGACATAAGGAAGGATGAGAGCAGTGTCTTTTCAGTCTATGTTAAATAAGAAATAACATACTGAAGTATTTGCTCTCAAACTGTAAGGTGCTACTTTTTGTCCCATAATTAGAAGCAACACAAGAGAAAGAAAACTACATATCAGCAGTCATTTACCATAAATTAAGATTTTAAAGAGAACTAACATTTTAGTTTACGAATGCAAATGAATGTATGATCTAAAAAAAAAATTGTATAAAAATATAGTCCAATACAATCAGTTTAATTATATTAATGAAGTAAATTATTTATCCTATATATTAGCCTCAAGGTTTTTTACATTTAACAATGAGACACCCCAGGAATTGTTGATCGCTTCACTTTTCTATTGTGAAAAAGTTTTTCAAATACATTTATGTATTCAGCTACATACATCACCTTTTCTCTCATAGCACACCTTATAATCATTTTTTTCTTAAGAAAACAATAAATAAATAAATATGCAGAATGGAATAGAACAGAACTTACTCAAGTACAATACAATAGAATGGGGATGAAGAGATTACAACATGGAAATTGAAGTCAGATATACAGTATCTTAATTGAGTTCATATGATTTTGTGTAGCCCATTAATTATTCATACTCTCATTAAATTCACCTGATAAAAGTGGTCTTGCCTGTAGAGCACTGGCCCAACACTAGTATCATGGGTTTGTTGTCAAAATCTGCATCTTCAAGGCTTGATGAGTGGAAATCGGAGAAACCGTAGTACTTCTCCAGTGGGAGCAGTTTTTGCCGATAGAGGATTTTCAAAGCCTCGGTTACTGTATGAACCGCCTTCAGACATTTACCACCCCTGTTCTTCATAGCTTTGGCAGACATCAGGCTGCGGAGTTTTAAAGAGATATCCTAGATACACAATAATACACAAACATATGATATTTTTTATTTGTATGAATGTGTATGTATGAGTGTGAGTGGATGTGTGTATGGAAGGACGGATGAATGGATGAATTTGTGTATGGATGGACGCGTGTTTGGATAGATGGATAAATGTGTATATGGATAGATGGATGGATGTATGGATGGACAGATGGATGGATGGACATGTGTATGGATGGATGAATGTGTGTTTATGTATGGATGGATGGATGTGTGTGTATGCATGGATAAATGTGTGTATATATGGATGCATGGACGGATGA
>CAIGQQ010027734.1:23509-56567 GCA_903798035.1 Danio albolineatus
GATGGATAGATGAATGAATGTCTCTATGGATGGATGGACGGATGGATAGATGAATGTGTGTATGTATGCAAGGATGGATTAATGCTTGAATGTATGGATGGACGGATGAATGTGTGTACTGTATGTATGGATGCATGGACAGATGAATGTGTATATGAATGGATGGGTGGATGGATGAATGAACAGATGAACGTGTATATGGATGGATAAATGGATGGACGGATAAATGAGTGTATTGATGGACAGATAGATGGATGAATGTGTGTATGTATGTATGTATGTATGGACAGATTAATGTGTGTGTGTGTGTGTGGTGGAATAAATGGATGGATGGATAGATGGATGGATGAATGTGTGTGGATGGACAGATGGATGAATCCATGTATGGATGGATGGGTGGATGTATGGATGAATGTATATATATCATCATTCAAATGAGCACTTCAGATCTTATCCTGCTCGCTCCCACAAATCAGATTTAACAGTCAAAATGGAGCTGAACTCACTTTGACGGTGCTGTTGAGCCCACAGATGTGCTTTTAATGGTTACTCCTGACACATCTACAACAGAGGGGAGGAGGCCACACTTTCTCAGGACTCTCTCAGATTTGCCTGATGGGAAAAAAAAAACCATGGAGGTCCAAGTGGGTGGAGTGAGACCAATGAAGCATACAGAGATGATAGTGTCATGACATCTGGTGTCTGGAGCTCTGCCTCAGAACTCAAATGTGCTGGATGGGGATTTGGAGCAGGATCCCATGAAAGAGTTTAAATGGACAAACCACTGAGGGTGGACATGAAACTGTCGGGATTGTTTCCCCTTACTTCATAACTGAGACATAAACATATGCACACATTGTATTCTTAATGTTAGTAGATTTTAAATGCATAAATGTGACTAACACCTATAAATAAGAAGGGCTTGGACAAAGCAGATTGTGTTGTAAGATTACATTACAAACATAATCTATCGATTTAAAGCAGAATTGGTACATTTTTTAGCAACAATGGGTAATACTCAACAACTAAAAAACATACACATGCTGGGAATATTATGTTTCATGCTGGACACTTTCAGCAAACATGATGATTTGTATATATATACCATATTAACATATATATACCCTATTAACAATTCTCACTGAAACATTTTTGCTTTTTTGTATAATCATTAAACTGAATTAATAAATTAAATTAAATTTAAATACAACCTAAGAAAAACTCCCCACAACACATACACAGATATATTTAAATAATAATAATATAAAAATATATATACATTACCTGTTTAGGTCCAGTTGAGTTTTCCTTAAGTGATGCAACAACAGCTGTTCTTTACCACATCATTTATTCATTCTTAATTAAACGGCACACATTGCATGTTGAGGCATTCCTTTCAGATAATATAGTTGTAGTTTTGTCGAGGGTAGTGATGTGCAGAAGTCCTTTTGCATGCAGAAACCGAGTGCTGTATGAAACTAGATCTCCTCCTCTCCTTTGAGAATCTGTCAGCATCATCAACCATGTTCCACACCCATTGCACTGCCTCTCTCTACATCTTTTCCAAGACATTATAAAACAAAGGACTTATTTGGGACAAAATAACTAAAACATCTAAACTAAAACATCATTCTGGGAATAGGATTAGTGAATGCAGTTGTTCAATATGATCTTTGTTGGCTATTGGACAAAAGACACAGCACATTTATTATTTCTGTTACAAATTAATGTTGCTTTCAATTTTTAAACTATAACTTAGGTGAATGAGTGCTAACAAAGTGTGCTGTCGTTATGCAATTTGAAAAATCAAGATTCCAAAAGAGTGTTCGCAGCATTAAAATGTTTTTATAGGGGGCAGCAGGGACGAAAGTAATGGGACGAAAGTAACAAAGCAATTTGCTCAAAACCCTGAAAACATTTGCTTGCTTTCCATGCTATACCAGCAGATCCAGCATGCAACCCTTGATGAGCTGAGTTTTTCAGTTTAAATGACTAGATTTCCTTTTGGACAGAAGTAACACTTTTATTCATGTCCTGCTGCTTATAGACAAACCTTATTTTTCACTCACACATTAGAGTTTTCAGTGTTTTTGATTAATATGTTTTCTAAAAATTAATGCATATTGCCAATAATAATTACAAATATTCAAAAACTGTAGAAAGTTTTGAGGTTTTGCATTGTGGGATTGATTTTAAAACATTTAATGGAAGTGAAATTTAAAATTTAAATGTAGTTTGTTTGTTTTTCGGCAAAAAATAAAGGACAAAATATGTTTGCAGTTAACATTAATGAGGTCATAGTCAGATATATTTTAAATAAACAAGATTAAGCCAGTAATTTTAACAAACTTTTGACCCACTCCTACTGACAGGGTTAAAAGTAACAACGTGCAATTTATGTTTAAAGTGAAGATATATTGACGCTGTTCTACATTTGTTCAAAATACCACCCAATATTGATAGACCACACTTATAAGTTATTAACCACAACAAAAATATATTGCTCTCTAAGACATTATCTTTTAAAAATAGGCTTTTGGAAATATGGAAATATCTTTTTAGACGCTAAATTCCCCTTTCATAGGGCCCAATAACATTTTATATTTATAAATAAATGTTCTGCATTACTGCTTTGTATCAATGGAAAAAAAGCTTTGACAATAAAATGATCTGAATTAAATTAAACCCATATAGACACTAATAAAAATAATAAAAACACTCAGTAATAAACTAAACAGATTTACAGCAAACAGCACTCAACTTTTCAGGAAGAATAAAGTTGGGCCTGAAGGGCTTGGCTTCAAAAAAATAAGAAGAAAATAATAAAATTGTCCATTTCACTTAATATGTGCCTCACAGTAACCTTCATTTCTTTTTCTAAAGAAAATTAAAAAGTGCACGCTTCTGATCGATTTGACTGTTTTACAACAAATGCTGTCAAATGAACTACTGTTTGGACATCAAAAGTGAACGCCACAGACTGTTTAGCATGTAAAGGAAGCAATACTTACACTACTATATTCACCAAAAGCCTATTCAACTATATCAAAAGCTAATTATAACCGTTTTATAAGCTAGTATCAACTGTGTTATGGGATAATAAGTTTGGTTATAAAATTGGTTTGAAAGTCCAGAATCTGGCCTATAAGAGCTGATTTGTCTGATCTTTGACAGTATGCCATCATAAACTGTGAAAATAACAGATAAAGGAAAGCTTTAAGCCAAATTTAATTGTTAATTTTTATTTAAATGGACAAATTCTGACTGAGGAAATGAGCTGGCCAGTTTGTTATTTGAGTAGCTACAGATTTTTAATTTAAAACAAGTTATAACAGATTCCTTCTAGGTTTTTTGTTTGTTTGTTTGTTTTTTACATTTATCGCAAGTATTTTGTCATATTTCTTAGTTCAATATTTTTTATTTAAATTCTAATCTTATTACATTGTTATAAAACTGTAATAATGTACATTTTAAGTGTACGGTTTTAAATAAACACATTTTTGTTGACATATGCTCAGCACAAAAATGTAAGAAATATATTTGTTGCATCAAAATGTGTGGTATTGATAACCATTCGACAAGCTAATCCAATAATTTGTGCTTAAAATGTCACTTAAATGCAGTATTAGAACTTTATAATTTAATAGAAAGGTGAAATTATCAAAGAATCAGTGACGAGAAGGTGACGAGAAGTGACATATCAGTGACGAGAAGGATCCGACCACGAGGGGGAGACCGTGAATCAAAAATATACAACAAACAGCGAAGTTAACAGATCATTTAAAAGTAAATACGGTGGAAATAAACAGGATTGAGCAGAATAACTGAATATGGACCAAATTAAAGCAGCCTTTAAAGTCTTCACGTGTAGAAACTACTGAATAAGGTAACTTTAAGGGCGTTAATTCACACCACGGTACAAGCGAATCGGTTCTTCGAATCGGTTAATTGAATCGCGAAGCTTCCCTTAGAGTCTCTACGGTTTTCTGTAGACTTTTCCCAAATAATCAGCGAACTTTCGACCCGACACGCAAGTCTTGATAAACATGTAAGCATTCATTCACAGAAGTCATTTTATTAGATTACAATGCGGGTTTTACATGTTTTTAGTTGTGTTTTTGTAGTTGTGGTTTTTAGACTTTGTATTTTGGCTTAACGTTATAACGTTAGAGTTTGTTAACGTTAGTTCACTAATAATGCTAACTTACATGTTTCAATATTACCATCTAGAAAACGTGAACGGGATAACACACGAATAATCGACCTAGCACTAACGTCAACATTATTTCCTCGAGTGATTGCAAATGTCTCCACGGTTTTTCTAGCTAGCATATGGAGTTTTGCTCGTAAAATGTGGCTTTTTCGTTTATGACATATGAAGAAATTACTAAACGTCTTCACTGTTCAACAGGAAAACAACTAAGCAGTCAGTGAAGAAGATGCAAGATTCATCAGATGCTCGTAATGTGTCTAACGACGCGACCTACATTATATCAACAACATCAGAGCTGCCAGTCAGAGGGTCAAAACTGTGGCTAAACAGCACGTCTGATTCAAGTAATAATAATATTATTAATAATATATATATTTTTAAATCGGTGCCACTTTCGGAAAGGACATTATATCAGGTTAAATGAAAACTCTGTAGGTTAACCATGAAATGAGGAAAACTCTGGTTTTATCGTTTCAGAACGGGAGGTATGTAAAACATAAGAAAATGGTTTCATTTCTAAAAGGGAGATAATAATTAATACTCAGTGTCAGTTACCAGGGTAAATTACTCTGTGAATCTAACCTTGTCAGATTCGTTTGCTTTCCCTTTTTAAAGTGCAAGCAATGTTTATACTTCATTCATTGACGCATGCTGAAAAAATGATTATATTGCCAAGTATTTTATTGTATTTAAAGTATAAATACTTTTTAAAAATGTAATCAAGATGTTTGATATGGTCTTATTTGCTGGACACATCGAAACTAAGTGGATATTCACTCTCTCACTTTCTTTCAGCTTAATCCCTACTTTATCAATCAGTCACCACAGCGGAATGAACCACCAATTACTCTGATATATATTTTATGCTGCTTATGCCCTTCCAGCTACAATCAAGCACTGAGAGTGCACCAACTGGTGAACCCCCAGTGATGGGAAAGACCCATACACACTCTTATTCAAACACATTCATACATGATGGTCAATTTCGTTTATCCAATAATAACTGCATTTTGCTTAAGTAAAATTATTTGCAGTGTGGTAATAAAAAAAAATGGTTTATTCGGAGTGTAAATAGCTATGTTTTTATACATGTATTTTTATGCACATATCCATTATTTTTTTAATTAGTATGATAAACTTTTTATCCTATGAGAGAAAATGTGCATAAACTTTGATGGAAACACATTTAACTACTAAGTGCAAATTAACTGTAGCTCTACCCTCAGATGACATATGAGGTTAAACAACGAGTCAGCCTACTAAGTGTTGCTTGAACTAGTAATTTCCCAAATGATTCCGAGGCCAGAGAAGTCGATGGCACTTCTGGACACTGTTAACATAGGGCTGCCTTTTGGCACAGAACAGTTTTAAATGGCTTTTTTTGGATGTAACTACGTTCAAAGTAGTCCTGAGCCCTTGTGGTGATATCGCTTATAGATGAATGAGGATTCTTGATACAGTGCTGCCTGAGGGATTGGAGATCACGGTAGTTCAGCTTAGGCTTGCACCCTTGTCCTTTACACACTGAAATTCCTCCAGATTCCTTGAATCTTTCAATTATTTTCTGCATTGTTGAAGGTGAAATATCTAAATGTCGTCCTGTCTTTGAGGAACGTTGTTTTTAAACATTACAATAATTTCTCACGTATTTGTTGGCAAACTGGCGATCGTCAGCCCATCTTTGCTCCCTAAAGGACTAGACCTTTCTGATGCTGCTTTTGGACCAAATCATAATTATAAATCACCTGTTGACATCACCTACATTTTTTTGTCACATAAGAGTTCAAGTTTAAAGTTAGAGTTGGATAAACCTCCTTATTGAAACAGGCCCCATGTTTCATCTGTTTTGTTCTTCACGTATTTATGCTCTTCTGAATGTCTAAATCAGATTCAGCGTGTGCATTTCTCATTTGATGCAGAAGGCAGAAAGATGTCTTCATCAAGCCCATCAGTACCAGCTCATCCCAAAACCGAAGATGCTGAGCTCCTGACCCCTGTGGGATCAGACAAGAGAATTGGAATCTCATCGAACAAGTGCCATTTGTGCAGGAAAGAGTTTAAAAACAGCAGTTCACTCAAAACACACATCCAGAGCCACAGTCAGGACGTGCCTCATGTTTGTGGGGTCTGTCAGAGAGCATTTAAACACCATGATGAGCTGTAAGTATCGAGCGTGTGCACTACAGTTTCAGTGATACATTATGTTAACTGAATCTGGAGATTAGAGGTGTTCAATCTGCGGTCCCAAAGAAGTGTTATAAGGTCTGTGGAAAAGAAAAGAAAAATAAGTATGATTAAAATAAATCATGTAAATATCATTACATTTAATTATTCAGTTAGCGGTGGTTAAAATAATTAAATGTTTATAGTCACAGTACAGCAATTATAGAAAATAATGTAAATACAATTAATACAGTACACAAATTAGAACATTTTTAGGACTTTTTAAGACTTATACAAACACTGCTTGGTATCAAAGTACAAACCCATTATGCTGTTTTAAATTTATGTACTTTTTTAATAACTTGTATACCCCACACAACATAAAATTCACAATACAAAATCAACATTTAGAAAAATAATGTAAAAAAATGATAATAAAAAAACTACATTTATAACATAAATTTTTAATATAAAATAGTACAACAGCCCTTCAGTTTTTCCTTTACATGCTGTCTAAATGTGTAAAAAGCTTCCCCATTTCTGATTGAAAGTATGGGTGGAGGCCTGAAGTCTTGCCAACATACGTTCATATGATGCAGTAGAAGTCATCAGTTCAATCCAATCCTTAAAAGAGGGAGTATCTGAGTTCCTCCAATTTCACAGCACCATTTCTCAAGGTTTTGAATGACTCTTGTCCAGAATGGAGCCACCAAATGACAGTTCCACATTAAATGTAAAAAGGTGACCAGACTTCCAACAGTGGTAAATTTTCATTAATACCAGCCTATGCAGTCTTACTGGGGTGCAGTAATATCGATTAATTATCTTGCAATGTATGAGTTTACTTCAAGCATCTCTCACAGGACGCCCTATAACAGAGAATACTGCTTTCTATTCATCCTCTTCAAATTCCACCTCCATGTCTTTCTCCCAAACAATTCTTAAATAATCACTTTTTCCATACTTGCTGTTTGCAGCAATCTTATACACAAAATATAGTTTGCACTAGGGCTGTGCAATTAATCGCAATCGGAAAAAAAAATAAAATAAAATAGATAACAAACTTCTATAACATTTCAATCCACACTGTAATATAGCACCTCTTAAAATTATAATTAAGTTTTAAAAATTATACTATTTACTACCTGTTTCCACTGAGTGGTACGGTACAGTTCTGTACAGTTTTATGTACGTTTTAACAGTCAAAAGGTACCAAAAAGAGAACCGTACCGTACCGCTTTTTGGGTACCCTTTCCAAAGTGGACCAAAACAACAGAATGGTACCAAAAGGGTGGAGCTAGACGCACAGCAGAACACTATTGATTTACAGAGAATCGTCACTAGAGTGTGCAACAAGCAAGGAGAATAAAAAAAACAAAAACAAAGAAAGTGACATTTCTAAATACATTAGCGAGACCTTACATTATAATAATATCTACAAAATAAGATAATAATAAGACTGTAGGATCAGACCAGATTAAGTCTTTATAGATGTACTGAAATCCATTACAGTAATGACAATATTTGACACATTTATAAATTTTTCACATTACAATACCTTAATTGCTTTTCAAATTTTAGGGTAGGGGTCTCCCTGCAATAGTATAATATTTAAGGATCTGTAGCATCTAAAACTAATCTATAAATAAAATATGTTACAGATTTAGGTAACGCATCTGGAATTATAGTGCATCAGCTGTTTTGTTTTTGCAATATTTAAATAAGATGTTGTAACAGCGTAATCATCTTTCCCTTCTCAGCGTTTCCCACACGATGATCCACCAGAAGAGAAAGACCTACCAATGCACTCAGTCAGGCTGCCACAAAACCTACACTGACAGAAATGCTCTAAAAAGTCACTGTGCCTTTCGACATGGCGTCCAACTCACACCTCCTCCTTCAAACAGCTTCATTTCCAACTATGACCTGCCAGCCTCACCATTGAAGCCAAAGGTTATTAAATCACCATCAGGCTATTGCAGCCTCTACATCTCCAAACCAAAGCCTGTTTCAGCTCCGGTATTAAAAGCTTCTGGAAGTGTTTTTAGTCTGGGTGAGCTTAGGTTGGGATGCCACGCAAAAGACAGCCAACCGTTTCAGAAAAAATGCCAAGAACGCCAACTTCAAGAAAGCTGGACTTTAACAACTGCCGGGGAATGTAATAAGGTTGAACAAAGCACCAAGATACCAACCTCTACCAAATCGGCTCTGGGCTGTCATGCAGTTGCAGAAAATCCTGTGGTTTTACAGAAAACTGGTTTGGATTTCCCTGAACCTTACTCTGAAAAATGTAAAAATATGCTGCCATTTCAAGCTAACAGAGAAGCAACTACCTTCCATTCACGGTCACCAGCGTCACTCTGTCCCATTCTCCTGAAACCTCCACACAAGCTAAATCGTCAACACTCCTTTTCCAGTTTTAATCCTTTCATCGTGCCTGAAACGAAGAGTGGTTTTGAGCATAACCTTCCATATCCTGTTCTTCCTTCTTCTCCTGCATCATTGCCCAACAGCAGGAAGAGGAAGTCCAGCTCTATGGATGTCCAGCCTGATGTTACACCTCCTCAGCCCATTTGTCAAAAACAATCACGTTCTTCCATTCTCGTCTCGCCTAGTCAGGTGGCTCTTGCATCCTTCAGCACTTTCCCAGGCAACCCATTTTTGCAAAAGGTAGATAACATGGTACGTTTTTCCTATTCACCTTTTCCCCCACACTTTGCATGAATTATGAGAGTAACTTTGATTAAAGCAAATAACAAAAATCAATCCAAGGAACTCGAAAAATGTGGGAAAATGTTACCCTGATGAAGGCAGCTCCCTGCCGAAACGCGTTGGTGTTTTAAGAATAAGCCATATGAATAAAGGCTTTTTTTTTTTAATTCCGCATTTTTCGAGTGCCTTGGATTGATTGTTGTTGTTTGCTTTGATGAATCCCTTACCCAAAGAGCACTGACCAAAAATTTGAGCTACCCCAGAGCGCTTTTTGTTTGTTTGGATGATAAACTTTGATTAAAGTCTGCATGAACTGGAAGCTGCGACCATTTTTTTTGTGATGCAGTTCCTAGAGAAACATAATATTAAATTAGAAAACAAGTGGGTGTGGCTTGTTTCTAATTCCGTGGGCTGATTGGATGAAGTAAAGTAGGCATTTCATTTAGAAAGACTGGGAAAAGGGTTTCGGGAGAGTTACTGTATTACAACCTAACAGACACCTTCTTCTGGCCATATCAGTTTGTTGCCGTAGCGCTGACAGTTGGAGGGGCTTGGTTAAGTATGTTAACCCCACCCAATACCTCAGACAGACTTAACCTGAGAATTGAACCAAAAATGAACAAGAAGTGCATTTTCAGATTTTTGCACAGAAGAATTGTTCACCACAAAACTAGCAACAAGATCTAACATAATCACTATGGCTAGATTTGATTTCATGTGTACTTTAAAGTCGCTATGAAATCAATACGTACGCATATTTATTTATGTATATAGTAGCTCTTGTTATAAACGATGTATCTGTCCTTGTCATAATTTTGTAAAAGTTAATTTGCCTTCACAAACTTTAGTCCAACACTATAACCTTCCCTGCCTCCTCGAAGCCACTTTCTTCCTTGTCTGGTTACACTGAATTCTTTTAAGGCAGGCAAATTGGTGGATGTCTCGTTTCTGCTCTAAATTTGTCCATTCATCAGTCTTCCTTCATTTTGTTAGCAATGACTGTTTTTCCACAATCTATTCAGTTGCCAAAGAAATAAATCATGCATTGGATGTACATCATGATAACAGAAAAAGGACAATCTTAACTCCTTAAATCTTAAATCGTAAACAATCACTGGCTGGATTAATATCCTAACATGAAGCAAATCTTCTCAAAGGAAGATTACAAATACGAAATAGGTTTGTTTGCATCAAGTTGTTAGAGCGGTTGACTGTAGTATTGGTAACCTAGTAACCAACAGTAAACAAAGCAAAATGGAGATTAGTAGGACCACACGGAATCTGTGCGCTCAGAATTCCGCAGATTTTTAGCCCCTCATTAATTCTGTGTATTTACTTGTGTAAATGTGGGTAAATACATTTATTCAGTTTTTTAATTAATTTCAGTAATAATATTGACTAATATGATAATATTCATATGATTTATTTACAATACAGTTTGTAAAGTCATATTTTCTGTCTTTTAGTAAATATTTTATATGAGAGACTTGCTTTGTTTACCTAATAAAGTGGATCTAATTGGATTCACATTGTAAACATTAAATACACGTTAAAAAGGTATTACATTTATTTAATATATTAGGTTTTTAGTTCTGATACTCCTAAAATCATTCCGCATAAATCTGCAGATTTTTAACAAAATACTTCGCAGAAATAGCAAAAAATGTCTGCAGATTCCGTCTGTCCCTAGTGATTAGTCATGTGAAGTAATGTTTGCTACGTCAGAGTTTATTCGCCAAATGCGCTTCAATCTCACATTATTCACATGAACCCGTTTTCACACAATTCCTGAACCACCTCAAGCAAGCATAAAAACTGAATATTTATGTATGAAATCTGCCATTTACATGACTAGTTCCCCTTGCGATAACTCAAAATGCTTAAAAACAAAAACAGTGAGGTGCCATTGTTCTCCTCACATTTCATCCATCACGTATTAAAAGGCAACTTATTAAAATTAACTAATTATTTTCAGCAGACCATGAATAATGTGGGGGAACTTCGGCTTTGGTCACAGAAACACTTGTGACATATTAAAATACCAAATGTAATGTTCCTTTCATGATGAATAAACGTAAGGCACAATCGCACCACCTCACACTCGCTATTCACTAGGAGTATGATTTATAGCGCTGCCTTACTATTTAAAATGATTTGTTATAGTTATTTTGATTTGAAGTTCCTCAAAGCAGAAGTGCAACTAATAATTTGAAACGCAGTAGCCAGATGTGGGAAAAGGTGGATATTTACAATTTTTTTCACAATCACTTTTTAACAATCTATTATGCAGGAGTCTATTGTGAAATCTACTGGAGAAGAAGCAAACTCTGGCATCAGGTTAGAAAATGCACTAATGCCACATTTTTATGGTGATTATTTATCCTTTACAAAGTTATAAGAGACTCATGTTGTAAAAGTAGAACATACATCATTTACTCACCTCATTGTAGACCGGTGTGTATTTCTTTCCTCTGAAAAACACAAAAGATCTAGCAACTTAGGGACAGATTTATTAAATTAGGGCAAATTAACAATGTAGTAATAAACAGGTTCATCTGATCTACTAACATCTCAGGCCAAATTGGGCTCTTTCCTTTTTCTTTTCTCATTATTTGTGCAAATACCTGCAAAGGAATTAAAGCCATGGGTCGGATCACACGATTGTTATTGTCAGTTACGCAAGTCACTATGTCAGATTATGTGATTTTGTCTCTGTAAAATCTTGATTTGTTGTGGGTAGCAAATGAGCCAGACTACACGTTCCTTCACGATCAGTCATCCCGTGACATCTACGACGAGTGTTATTTCCCAAAGCAGTCACAAGTGTTGTTATTACTATTTCTTATCTCAATTTATGTTATTTCAATCTCAGTAAACACTGATACTTACTGACAACTAGGCTACATTATTTATAGGCATTTGTTATGACATTGATAGGATCAAACTTATGTTTCCTTTATAATATAAAGATTTTCTTTAAAACCTAAATGTATATTTTACTGCCAATGTCGCTTATTAAAACACTCTCTTGCCTGAAAATGCAGTGAATCATTAACTAAATCCATACTTACTACGGAGCGGAACAAATCATCACCGCACATTTGGATTTAGTGGACGGGCACGAACAAAAGTATAATTCGTATATTTTTCTTGGTACAAATATTTTTTTCAAACCAATTTTGTTTGCTCTAATGTGTAATCTTAATTCTAATGTATTTTTGTTGGTCAGCTAACTACTAGATAAAAAAGAATAACATCTAAGGTGAAGTGCTTCAAAACAAGTCTGCTATATGCTTCAGCGCCAAAACACGAGTTGCAGTGAGATTGTTTGGTTTGCTAAATTAAATAACATTCATTCATTCATTTTCTTTTCAGCTCAGTCCCTTTATTAATCTGGGGTCGCCATAGCGGAATGAACCGCCAACTTATCCAGCATATTTTTTACGCAGCGGATGCCCTTCCAGCTGGACCCAATCTTTGGGAAACATCCATACACACTCATTCACACTACGGACAATTTAGCGTACCCAATTCACCTTTACCACATGTCTTTGGACTTGTGGGGGAAACCGGAGCACCCGGTGGAAACCCACGCAACCAAAGGGAGAACATGCAAACTCAGAAATGCCAACTGACCCAGCTGGGGCTCGAACCAGCGACCTTCTTGCTGTGAGGCAAACGTGCTACTCACTACGTCACTGTGGCGCCAAATAAAATAACAATCTAGCCTAAATAAAATTAAAGTGAAATATTCACAGTTTTAGAGAAGCCTATATTAACCGTTTTCCCTGGTAATGACAAATCTGAATAAGCAGGAAATGCTTTTGCAGTGTATTCGCAGCACTGAACATGTTCCCAGATTCCCTTTGAAGAACAAACTCTGTTGGAGGGCAGAGAGAACTCAGAAACTCATTGTGAGAACGGAGATGTCTGCTTTGTGCTAGTCTTTCAAGTAAAATTGCTTAAGACACCTATTTTTTTGATTGCCTGCGCATTAACGGCAGCACCCACTGATATAACCGAGAAATGATGTGCTCCTATTGCACAGTGTAACCCATGTGACTAAACTAATCACCCATGTGACTAAAAAAATTAAACATGCTAGACTTTGAGTTGATGCCATGAGGCGTCGCAGGCATGATATCAGTTGTCATGAACTATGCCACATTACACGAGAAGAAACAATTGAATCTTGTGTCACGATTGCCTTTTGTCGTTTACGAATCCTCACGTCAAGGAAATCCTGCCAAAATCGTGTGATCTGACTGGGACTTAAGGCAATTTCTAATAATTTATATTGTACTTTGTGAGTCAACACACAGTAACCACCAGAAGAGAGTTTGTACTGCCCGACTTTGGCCCTGTAGCTTTAGATCTGTATTCACAGCTCCCCAAAACATAGAAATTTACATATATACATAAATATTTCTGCACAGTATAAGAGAGGAGCTTTGACATTTCTGTTTTGCCATTTTGTGAAAATGAAGGACAAAAAACAAGTCTAAAATCACTGTATGTTAATTTCCACCTATTCGTCTTTCCCTCAGAAAACAAAGAACATCTGTTTGTGAAACTCGATCAACATCGTGCTCTCAAGAAGCTCTTTCCTCTATTGGAGCAAAATGGGACCTTGACTCACAATCATCCTCCTCAACACTGGTCCTCACATTAATTTATACATCATTAACCAAACCTATGAAAGCAAGTACAACCTTTACGTTCTCTATTTCTGTTACAGGAAGGACAGAAAGGGGCTTCGAGACAAAAGCGAAAATCCAAAGAGACAACCCTGTCACCTCTGATCATGCCAGTGTCTGTCCCAGTTTCCGCAACCAACTTTTTAGACCCTCAAGCTTCCACACATGATGTAAATAACAATGTAATATTGATTGCAATCAGGGCCGATGCTAGGGGTGGGCCGAGGAGTGCCAAATGTTTTAAAGCCCTGAATGTTTTAATTAGCATAAAATTTAGTATTTTGATTTCTGTCATGCATACAAATGTTATCTTAAATAATATTATCTTTTGAAACGTACACTATGTGATTCAGTTGTGAATGCCATCATGATCATATGCAAAGATTCTTTAGACACGCAAACTCGCACACGGCGTTGTGTATTTTTTAGCTGTTGAGTGTACATCTGGTGTACACTGGTGCAATGTGGGATTGATTAAGTGCACTTCGGGAACATCCACTATGGTTTCGGACACCACTACAAATGGCTGCTCCCTCAAATAGTGCACTATTTAGGGTTATAGGGGTGATTACAGCCCAAGGGAAGGTAGAAACCTTCCTAAAAGTGAACATACCCCAGCCACATCACCCTGCAGCCTAAGACCGGTTACTGACTGAAGCTAAGCATGGCTGAGCTTAGTAAGTACCTGGACGGGAGACCACATAAGAAAAGTAATTCCCTCCATAGGCCCTTACCCATCATCCAAATCCAATCATTACCATCCACTGAATTGGCTCTTTCACTGTCTCTCCACTCCCCCTATCGATGGAGTGTGGTAAGCGCACTGGCGCCATTGTCCTGTGGCTGCCGTCGCATCATCCAAGTGGATGCTGCACACTGGTTTTGGTGTGGAGAGACCCCCTCATGATTGTGAAGCGCTTTGGGTGTATGGCCATACACGATAAATGCGCTATATAAATACACATTACATACTTACTTACAGAATAAATCTTAATTGATTCATCAATGAATATGGCAGGGCTGCTCAACCCTGCTCCTGGATATCTAGCTCCCTACAGAGTTCAGCCCCAACCCTGATCAAACACACATGAAGCAATGAATTAGGACCTGAACAGCACTTGATAATTACAGGCAGATGTGTTTGATATGGGTTGCAACTGAAATCTGCAAGAAGGTAGATCTCCAGGAACAGGGTTGAGCACCCTTGGATTTTGGTGATCATATGGTGGTTTAAAGTGGTTCCATTGAGTTCATATTCAAGTTAAACATGTTTACTTACAGCTGCGCACATTCTCCCATCAAGTTTGTTTTTTATGGTTCACAACTTTTGGATGGGAAGTGGCGTACGCACTTTTCTGCCTGTTTTTTGTTCGTATGCCACATTTATAAACCCCCAATTTTTTTTGAGCCTGGTAAAAATAAAAAAGTAATTTAAATAAAATAAAAAAAATGTAAATAAAAAATACAAAATATACATATAAAAATATACATTAAATATCAGAAAGCAGCTATTTAAAAAGGAAAGATGCAGCTGCTTAAATGTAACTTACTACATACATACAACTTACTGTAAGGCTAAGTCACCCCTGATTGTAACAGACAGTGATGAATAATAAGCATTGATCAGGAGTTTGTGAAAAATCTTTACATTTTACAAGTGCTTTACAAGTGAGCTTATGTCTTCCCTAGGCTGAGAGGCCACAGACTCATAAAGGTGCATCTAAGAAGTCTCAACGCTTTAACTTCTTGCACCGGCTGATCATTCCCAGTCCACCTCGCCCATCTACTCCACACTGCGCTAATGATCAGGAAACCAAGGGTCTGAGCCCCAATTTCAATCCTCAAACCTACACCCCTCAGCCCATGTTGAGCCCCCTCTGTCCTGGGACTAATCTGTACTCCAAAAGCCTCCCGCAGTATCAGCCGTGCCCGTCATCTTTACCCAGCACCACTGGTGAGCACTAAACCATGATTTCAGCTTCGACTAGATTCCTTTAGCGATTCTGACAAATTTAGTTTTACGGATCGAAGCACAGAAACGGAGAAATGTGTAATTTAAGATAAATTGTACTTCAGTTCCTGACAAATAGTTGTAATTTTGAAAACCCACAGGTGTCTCCTTTCCAGTCAACAGCACAGCTTTCAACACACAACCGTGAGTCTCTCCATATCTCTATTAAATAAATCAGTGTTAAATTCTTTTAAAACTCAATTTTCATACACAGAAGTCCTTTACATAAACAAGAATAAAAGAAACATAAAATGCAAGTATAAGAAAATAAAAATAACAAAAAAAAGATTAAAAACTGATTAAAATGTGTGTAAATTGGTTTTTTTTTTTCTCAAAAGTATTTTTATTAAGCATGTTAGATATGAAACATACAGTACAAATAGCTTTTCACTTTTTTCTTTTTTTTACACAACAAACAAACAAAACCCGTCGCACACATATACTTTTAGGTTCTATAAAAAAAATATATAAATAATATTAAGATAAAATACAAATGAATAATAAAAAAAATAAATAAAAAAAATAAAAACAAGGAAGTGTTCTACTCTTCTAAAATGACTGAGGGGTCCATCTTCTTTATGTGATCTAAAACAGGTTGCCAGATGACAAAAAACATATCAGCACAGCCTCTCACAGAATATCGTATTTTTTCTAAAGTGAGGTGATGTAGGAGTTCCAAAAGCCATTGCTTAAAGGTTGGAGGAAATTTTTCTTTCCATTTAAGCAATATTAACCTCCTAGCTAGAAGCGTAGCAAAGGCAATCGCATTTATCGTGCTTTTATTAAAACATAAGGACTGTGGTGTGATACCAAAAATTGAAATTATGGCCTCAGGTTCTATATAGGTATTTAATGCATCCGAGAGAAATTTAAATATTAGCTGCCAGAAATCTTTTAACTTTGAACAAGCCCAAAACATATGAGAGAGTGTAGCTGGCTCAATATTACATCTGTCACAATTAGGCTCTATATCCGGTTTAAATTTGGCTAGTTTCACTTTGGACCAATGTAATCTATGTACTACTTTAAATTGTATAACTCTGTGTTTTAAACAAATTGAAGATGTGTGGATATTGTCTAAAACGGATTGCCACACGTCTTCAGATAATTCTATCTCTAGTTCCACCTCCCATTTTCTTTTTAATTGCACTAGGGGTTCCAGATTGTATGAATTAATTATAGAATATATTTTGCCAATAAGTCCCTTTGAGTATGGGCTTAGCTCCATAATAGAGTCAAGCAGAGTGGAGGGAGGCAGTGATGGAAAGTGGCTCATTGAGGAGGACACAAAACTTCGCAGCTGGAGGTATCTAAAAAAGTGAGAATTTGGAATTTGAAACTTAACTTTTACTTGTTGGAATGAAGCAAATTGTCCATCAATAAACATATGTTTTAATGTCTTTAGACCTTTCACAGACCATATTTCAAAGGTTTTGTCTATAATAGAGGGGGTAAACATATGATTTCTTGCTATGGGGGCATGAGCTGATAGTTCTTTAAGTGCAAAACTTCTTCTAAATTGTGCCCATATTTTGAGTGAGTGCTTGACAACTGGGTTTAAAGAATATTTAGATAAAGGTTCAGGTGTCGGAATATTTGAGCAAAGCAATGCATGAAGAGAGGTTGAAGGACTTGATGTGTTTTCTAAGAGTAACCAATTAGGGCCACTATCATTTGACGAATTTGACCAGTATAGCATTGCCCGAATATTAGCTGCCCAGTAATAACGCTGAATGTTGGGTAATGACAATCCTCCGTGATCTCTGTGTCTCTGTAAAATATTTTTACGGATACGTGCATTTTTTCCATTCCATATAAAAGATGATATTAATTTATCTAGAAGTAAGAAAAATGATTTTGTTAAAAATATAGGTATGCACTGAAAAAGATATAAACATCTAGGTAATATATTCATTTTTATAGTGTTTATTCTACCTCCCAGTGACAATGGTAATGGATTCCAATGTTCAAAGTCTTTTTTTATGGAATCTATAAGTTGAGGGAAAATTACTTTGTACAAATATTTATATTTATTAGTGATCCATATACCTAAATATTTGAATTTGTCTTTAGTTATTTTAAATGGTAGTGAGGTAAAAATAATCTTTCTGCCAGCATAATTAACGGGCATAAGCTCACTTTTTTGCATATTTATTTTATAACCTGATATTTTCCCAAAGGCAGTCAGTAATGTCATAATTTGTGGTAGAGTTGTTAGTGGTTCAGATATATATAGGAGGGTGTCATCTGCATAGAGAGAAATTTTATGTTCAGAGTTGTCCCTCTGTATACCCTTGATACTGGTATTATTTCGTATCGCAATGGACAGAGGCTCAATTACCAATGCAAATAATAAGGGGGATAAGGGGCAACCCTGTCTGGTTCCCCTTTCTAATGAAAAGAAAGGGGAAATGTGACTATTTGTACGAATTGCTGCCCTAGGCGATGAGTATAAAATTTTAATCCATGAAATGAACTTTGTGCCGAATCCAAATTTTTTAAGAGTGTAAAAGAGGTAGTCCCACTCCACCCGATCAAAAGCCTTCTCAGCATCGAGTGAGAGAAGAACTTCTGGGACATCAGATGGAGTGGGATGATAGAGGATATTTAGAAGTCTGCGTATGTTGTAAAATGAATATCGATTTTTAATAAAGCCTGTCTGGTCATCAGAAACTATTTTAGGTAGTACTATTTCCAGCCGATGCGCCAACATTTTGGCGAAAATTTTACTGTCAACATTCAGCAATGAAATTGGCCGATAAGAGCTGCATTCTGATGGGTTTTTATCTTTTTTATAGATTAGAGAAATAATTGCTTGATTCATGGTCTCTGGCAAGGAGCCCGTGACGGAGGACTCATCATATACAGAGAGTAAAATAGGGCCAAGATCGCTAGAAAATTTTTTGAAGAATTCACTTGGAAAACCGTCTGGGCCTGGTGATTTTCCATTTTGCATAGAGGACACTGCTCTCATAAATTCATTTTTTGAAAAAGGACTCTCCATATCTAGGGCTGACTCTTGATCGATAGTGGGTAGACTAAGTTTTTTAAAAAAAGAATCAAATAATGATTCATCTTTACAAGATTCCGAAGTATATAATTGTGAGTAGTATTCTTTAAACCGCTGATTGATCTCTAAGGGATTTTTCAATTTAATACCAGTGTTATCATTAACTGACATAATGGAGTGTGCTGCATTTTGTTGTCGAAGTTGGTGGGCTAGGATCTTCCCTATCTTTTCACCGTGTTCATACACCTTATGCCTGGATTTGATTAAAAGATTTTCTGTTTGTTTAGTACACAATAAATTAAATTCAGACTGAAGAGCCAAACGTTGTCTGAACATGTCAGGTGTAGATGAATGTGACAAAATTTCATCAAGTTCTAAAATATCATTTTCAATTTTTTTAAGCCGTTCATGTTGCTTTTTCTTTAATCTAGCATTATATGAAATAATTTGGCCCCGAAGATAGGCTTTAAGAGATTCCCAGACAAGACTAGAAGATATTCCCGGGGTCTGATTGTGCACTAGATATTCACTTATTTCTGATGATATAAATTTAACAAACTCCACATCAGAGAGAAGTAGTGTGTTAAATCGCCATGGCCGATAGTTATTAGATATAATTGGCATATCTAGAGTGATTAATAATGGCGCATGATCTGATATCACTATTGCATTATATTCACATTTACTAACTAGAGGAAGTAGTTCACTGTCTAGAAAGAAATAATCTATACGTGAATATGTTTTATGAACTGGTGAATAAAATGAATAACCTCTACAACCCGGATTTTGGAATCTCCAAACATCAATCATTCCATAGGTTTTAAGAAGTTGGTTAATCACTTGTGTTGTACGACTTGGTATCATTGGTTTGAGAGAGCTGCGATCCAATGAGGGTGATAGTACGCAATTAATATCTCCTCCTAATATAAGATGGTGAGTATCTATATTAGGTATTCGTGAAAAGAGACCCGTAAAGAATCCACTGTCTTCCCAATTGGGTGCATATATGTTTACCATAACTACCGAAGTATTATTTAGTCTACCCACTACCATTATATAACGGCCTGCTGGATCAGCTTCGATTTTTGACGCCTCAAATGAAACTGTTTTACTAATGAGAATTGCTGTTCCTCTAGATTTGGAGTGAAAATTAGAATGAAAGAGTTGTCCCACCCATCCTACTCTTAGTCTAAAGTGATCAAAAGTTTTCAGGTGGGTTTCTTGTAGGAAAGCGATATCTGTATTTAACTGTTTTAAGTGTGATAGAACCTTTCCACGTTTCACTGAATGATTCAGAGATTTAACGTTCCAACTAACAAGATTCACCTGGCAAATACCTGATGTGTTAACATTGCGCGGTTTAGCCATATTTGTTTAAATATGTAAACTTGCATTTAAAGGCTTTGTTTAAAGATAACAGATAAGACCCTTCCAATAAAAATGTAGAAAACAAAACAAGAAGTAGAAGTATAAAATTAAGTGCGACAGTTACCCATTCCCAAACACCAAATAGAACATGGTGAAACTTTAACCCCTCGCAACAGTATCCACACATGAAGTGCTTACTTGGGGAGTATTAACCTCGCAAGTTGCTCTGTGCATTATCAAAGAAAGAAAATAAAACAAAAATTAATTAATTAATTAAATTGGCGCATATTATCAACAATCACCTATTAAAACAAGTGTAACAGTTACATAACAGCATGGTAAGAAGTATAATAAAAACAGTAATCAAACTGTCCCAATTATATTTTCCTGCTTTTAAATTTAACTGAAAATATCAAGTACTTTTTATCTATAATATTGTTTTTCACTCCTCATCCATGAAATTGGAATTCGGTCAGTCTCTGCATTGATGTAATGTTCATATACTCACTCAGACATGGACATTTAGATGGGAGTGTGAGTGTAAGGGGATAAACAAAAGTCACTAAAGTAACTTGATACTACTACCCAATCAGAGATAGTCGAGCCATCTTAAAGAATATTATTTTTCACATAAGTCATGGCTTCTGCTGCATCTTGGAACTGCTTTTCCGTCCCGTTGTGTGTGATTCGGAGTCTGGCCGGGTGAAGAATGCCATAACGAACACCATCTCTTCCTCGTAGTAGTTTTCGGACTTCGTTAAAAGCCGATCTTGCACGGGCCACGCTCGGCGGGTAGTCGGGGAAGATGAATATGATTGCACCGTTATGATGAAGGGGTCCGGTTTCACGAACCCGGCGTAGAATTTCAACACAGTCTTGGTAGTAATGCAGTTTTGCAACAATGGCCCTTGGTTTACCGTCTGCACGTTTTGCCTGGAGAGTGCGATGAGATCTATCGATCAGTATATCTTTGTCCATTTTGAGGGTATCTTTGAGCAGCTTCGCCACTGATGCTGGAGTGCATGCGCCGGGATTTTCGGCTACATTTAATATTCTAATGTTTGACCTCCTCATTCGCCCTTCCATGTCCAAACATTTCTCTTGTAGGCTTTCCACATTTTTCTCCAGTTTGCGCACGGTGCTTTGCAGTTCTGTAACATCGTCTGAGCAGCTAGATAAGCCTCGTTCCATGTCCGTCACTGTCGCTTTAATTGCCTCAAGATCTGAGCGAACAACCGCAGCGTTGTTTGCTATCTCGGATTTAACTGCTTGTAGTTCAGCTTTGACCATGTCAAATTCGTTTGACAGTGCATTTTTCAGTTCTGTTTGAAACAGCGAGGTTATTTCCGTTTTGATAGATGAGATTAGCTCAGCTTTAATCTCCAAAATGTCAGTGTGTTCGGCTGGCTCGGACATCATGCTAGGTGTGTTAGCATCCTCTTGATTAGCAGCGGTTTTCCCCGTGTACTTATATTTACGTAGTTTGCTCGCCATTTGTATTTATAAAGAATCCAATCGTTTTATGTAGAGCAACAAAGTCTTAGACAGGTGTAGCATCTCATACTTTCGATGAAAGCGCCTTAAATTTGTGAATTATATAACGTTTTTTGCAGAGCTCACCCAACTTTTACCTTACTCCATTGCCTGCTCAGTAGCGCCCCTGTGTAAATTGGTTTTAAAGGAACTAAAAAAAAAATACAAATAAAATGAAGTGATGTTTTATAAAAGAAATTTCGGGAGAAGCACAATCAGTTTTGACGAGGCTAATTTATCACTGACAATCATTATGCAATCAGGTCAAGACCAAACCCCTAAAAATAGTTTTCTCTTAACTTCAGCATCCCTCCACCACCCCAACTCCACACTTTTAAACTCGATATCTACTTAAATCTGAGGTTCTGGAGCCAGGCTAGACACTGTGCTTGGACCCCATTTCTCTCTATCCTGATGAGAGGAATACCACGTGTTAGGGAGTCTTTCTGAGTGTAAACTTGTGAAGAAGAAAAAAAGAAAAGAAAATTAAAACCCAATCCCAATTCTCTTGGCCCTTGAAACAGAGTGTGAAGGGAAGGGGATTAAAATGTACCCCTAAGAAATGGGACAGCACTACAACACCTGCACACTTTGGCCCAATCTCAATTCTATTTTTGTACCCCTTCCCCTTCCACTTGGCCCTTACAACTGAGGGTTAAGGGGAAGGGCTTCAAAACGTACCCTTAAGAATTGGGACAGCACTTCAACACCTGCACACTTCATCATATGTCATCATGATCACTTGCTTTATGGGAGATCAGACGATCACGACTGCTGTAGTTATTCCAGTTGTGTTATTATTTTGATAGTTATCTTCAGGAAATCACTGAAGGCGTATATCATGTTATCATAACCAGGGGCGCCGCTAGAAATTTTGGGCCCCATGAAAAAATATGAGGATGGGCCCCCTACAACCAAGCTAGCTATCCAAACTCTTTGTCCGCGATGTATTTATACTGACCTATGCATTTTATAATTGATTTTGTCCACCAATTATCAGTATTTAGTAAGAGAATGGCTATGACTGTAGCTAGCAGATGATTTATTGTTCAAATGTAAATGTAGTACAAAAAAAGGAACAGTAATAAAATATTCACTGAAAATGTTACATTTTTATGTGCATATATACATACAGTTGAAGTCAGAATTATTAGCCCCGTTTATTTTTTCCCCAATTTCTGTTTAACGGATTGAAGATTTTTTTCAACACATTTCTAAACATAATAGTTTTAATAACTCATCTCTAATCACTGATTTATTTTATCTTTGCCATGATGACAGTAAATAATATTTGACTAGATATTTTTCAAGACACTTCTATACAGCTTAAAGTGACATTTAAAGGCTGAACTAGGTTAATTAAGATAACTAGGCAGGTTACGGTAATTAGGCAAGTTATTGTATAACAGTGGTTTGTTCTGTAGACTATCAAGAAAAGAAATTGCTTAAAGGGGCTAATAATTTTGACCTTAAAATGTTTTTTAAAAAATTAAAAACTGCTTTTATTCAAGCCAAAATACAACAAATAAGACTTTCTCCAGAAGAAAAAATATTATCAGACATACTGTGAAAATTTGCTCTGTTAAACATCATTTGGGAAATATTTTAAAAAATAAATAAATAAAGGCGGGCTAATATGTGTATTTGTGTATAACTGTATGTGTGTGTTTACACACGTGCTTGTGTAACTGAGTACATGCAGTAAAGTAATACAGACAGAATTCTGCAGATTTATTACATTTAAATTGCGCCATTCACTGTGGGCTCTAACAATCTAGGCTCAAAAGACTAGCTTGAGGAGCATCCTGGCTATGACATATTTAAAACATACACAATTAATTCAAAACTTGTCTGTATGGACATTGAGATATTGTTTTACACTATTCTGCTGATATGGTATGAGTTTGACTAATCAGTTATATTACTAGAAATGGTCCACTGGGCAAAAAAAAAAAATAGATCATTATCTTTTGAGGAAACCTAACTTGATATATTTAAAGTTTTGTCTTTCAGTTTTATGTTTGCTTTGCTGTTATATCGTTCTACATAATCAACATTGTGGAAAAATAGCAGTCATTTAATAGTGGCCACGTCAACAATTAAGTTAATATCATAGTGAAATTAATACTTAAACGCAGACTGCAATGCACATGCTCTTTTTAAAGGCAGGATCTCAGTTACCTGCTTCTTCAACTTGGAGATGAGTTTGGGGAACTTCGTAGGGAAGAGCGGGTGAGGGCGTATATATAAAAAGCTCATCATTAGCAAAATAAATTAAACTAGCGACGCTACCATTCCGCAAAAAGAAAGCTCTGTGAATGGACATAACGTTACCTTTCTTTTCAAAAAACGGTGATCGCAACTGCCGTCCCTTTTTCTCTCTCTCTGCTTTTTGTAGCCTCTCTTTTCGTTTTTGATGACCGGATTTAATCTGTGTTAACCATCGCTGCTTTGACAGTTTACCTGACGATCGCTCTCAAAGCATCAACTCTCTTCCCGCTACTGACGGACTGAACCATACAGTGAAAGGAGGGGGGTGCAATTTGACAGTGACAGACACGAGAGGCCGATGTAAGCCGTTTTTTTTCTAATAAATTGTTTTACTTGTTATTTAGAGATACACTAATAATTTATATTACATTATAGTATTGATATTAATTATAAAGCAGATCTCTGTGGGCCTCCTAGAGTGCATGGGCCCTTAGAATCGTCCTAACTTCCCCCCCTTAGCGGCGCCCCTGGTGAGAGTATGTTAGTGAGTGAGTGACAGTGTTTTTGTGTGTGAGAGCTCGTGTGTTAATGTGTAAGATGGTAACGTATCGAACTCGTTGTGGGGTTGTAGACGAGTGTGGCGCTGCACATCTTACACTTGACTTGAAGTGTTGTCAGACATCACTGCGCACTTTAGAAGTTTCTCTTTTAATAGAATGCGAATGTGCGCATTTGTGTGCTATAGGCTACCTCTAACTGTCATGTGTGCGCTGTATCGATGCGCTGAGTGGTGCATCTGGTGGGCGACGCCCTATAACTAATCAAATATCAGACTACCGGCCAAATACCAGCGTAACCAATCAGAAAGAATGAAAGTAATTCAATCTTAATCTAATCTAATTTAATCGATCATCGTTTTCATGCTCGATTAACGCTGATGCGTTAGATTAATCGAATGATCGTGCACATCCCTAGTGACAAGTTACTAATGTGCATTGATGTTATATATTTTTTTTTCAACAGTACAAATCAGTATTGCTGCTTCAGGATATTTCAGACATATGGATACATAATAGATGACAAACAATTCAATCTTCCATTGTTAAATAAATCTGATAAAAGCAGACTACATTTTCACGCTAGAAAGCATGTTTTAAGTGGAAATGTAAGTGATTTGCTGATAATGCTGCGAGAGAGAGTTTGTTAGTGAGTGTGACAGAGTGCAAGTAAGTTTAATCAGTTTAATTTGATTTTGGATTAATCAAAAATATCTCGATTCGACCCTACACACGATCTTCATTTAGCTTTCCTATGATTCAGCCAATTATACTTTCAAGTTAAGAAAGCGTAAAGGCAGCCATGAGCCGCACTCGGAAGTGAAAATTAAACTGGCTGCACATCCTTTAAATGATGATCATATCGCATTGTAGAGTTTATGACTATGACAAGCATTCGATATGTTTTTTTTTTCATGGTGAACACAAAGTGTTGTGTATGAAAATAAATGTTTATGGAGTAAGTATAACTACTCTAGCCTATATAGTGTTAGAGGGAATCTGATAATGACAAATGTCAACAAATTTTAATTAATGCATATGTCAGAAACAATAATTCAACTTATGAATTATGAATAGTTGTATTCTGATGTCATCACTTTACTTTGAATTAACAACCAGGACAAATTTAAAATCTATTCAAGTCTAGCATTGTAAGTCTATACAAAATTTAGTATTTTAACCAACAGTAGACCAACACATAGGCCTAATATTATTGTTGTTTCACTATATGTTTGAGTAATAACAATAATAATAGCCTAGTTATATTAACCTTTATTTTCATCTACAGAAAATATTGATCTTGAACAAAAAAAAAGAAGAAAAAAAAGATTCTCATTTCAGCCAGAATTGTGAAGCCCTACGAGTGAGTGTGAGTTCGATCTTCATATCATTGTAGAGTCCCAAACATTATGGTGCACTGAAATTGGTAAATCATAAACAAGACAGAGATTTCAATAGTACCTCATTAATGCTGGATCGGCTGGTCTCTACATTTTGAAGGTCGACCTTTTTCCAGCGCAATTTCTGAGACCGGGACCTCTTTCCTTTTTGTGGCATCCTTTAAAATATAAATAAATATATGAGACAGATAATGATGATTATTCTAGACTAATGCATTTAACCAAAATCACTAGTTTATAATACCTTCAACCAACAGAAAATTTCCTGTCACCTCAAAAAAAAAAAGTTAATAATAAAAATCAATTCAAGTTTATTTGTATAGCGCTTTTAAAAGTAATTATTTTTTCAAAGCAGATTTAAAAAAGGTGTAAATCATTACATTACAATAAAATTAAGTTCAAGTAACAATCAAACATAACTGAAATATAAATATTAAAATACAATCATGAAATTTTATTATATAAAATTTGCAGTTTTATATCATATAGGTGATGTCTATGTGTAAGTTTAATGAAGAGTATTGAAGAGTATAGTAATACAACTAATAGACTTATTATAAAGCTATTATAATACAAGCATATGTAAGTAAAAGTATTTTAGATATTTTAATTTGCACATACTTTCAAAGTTCTCCCGATGCAAGCAGTGCTGGACCTAAAAAAAAAGCAGTCTCAAGTGGAAAACAGAGGTTAGCAACTATAAAAGACAATAGGATAATTAGAACTTATAATTTTTTTTTTCTTTTTTTTTTTTTTTCAAAAGAACAATAAAAGATATAAAATATGAGGGAAAAACTACTTTAGTCTATGTAAAACAACAAATAAAAAAAATGTATGAAATAAAACAAAGTATTAAAATAAAACAAACTCAGAACAATGAAACACAACAATAGAAGTAGAAGTTTTTTCCAAATGTTTCAACACAAACGAATGAACTGCTCTTTGTTGAGAAAGGCAAAAAACAAGAAACCTGAAATAAAAAAGGGGGAAAAAATGGGTCACATGGACGAGCTGATGAGTGATAATTCTATAATGTTGAAAATAATTTTATTCACAAATACCAACCAAGGTGAAAAGCACAGCAAAGGATGCGGATTGATAGCTGTCAAATCTCTCTGAAAAACAACGTCAAAAAAATATAATTACTGAAAACAATACATAACATCTCCATATTAAATATCAATTATCAATAATATTCTTGAGCTTTGTGTGTGTGTAATTTTAGGGATGTCTTAGATATTTATAGTATGAGTTATCATATTGTTAAGAAGGCAATTTATATTATATTAATTTGTTAATATTATAAGGAGGCAATTTATGGCAAATATACTGTCCAGTGTCAAGAAATACTAGGGAAGGCTACTGCATTACTCTATGAGGGGAAAAACCGACCACTTGATAACTGTCCAAACACATGACTATGCAGAGAAACAAAACAATTATAGTTTTACTGCAAACTCATTTAAGTCATTTTCTTGTTAACTTAGTCCCTTTATTAATCTGAAGTTGATTAATCAATTCACAATGGAATGAACCACCAACTTATCTAGCACGTTTTACACAGCGGATACCCTTCCAGTCACAACCCATCACTGGGAAACATCCATACACACTCATTCAAACACACACTCATAAAAATTGAATAAATTGCTAATTATTTCAGAATGTTTTATGTAGCAGATGCCCTTCCAGCCACAATCCAGCATTGTGAAACACCCATACACACTCATTCACACATACAGTACGGCAAATTTTGTTTATTCAATTCACCCACGTCTTTGTACTTGCGGAGGAAACCGGAGCACCTGGAGGAACCCATGCGAACACGGGGAGAACATGCAAACTCGCAAACTCCACACAGAAATGCCAACTGACCCAGCCGAGGCTCGAACCAGCGACCTTCTTGCTGTGAGGCGAACATGCTACTCGCTGCACCCGCGTGTCGCCTTACTACAAACTATATTTGTTATTTCTAAATAATATTTTATATTATAAGAAAGCAATGTAGTGTTATAACACTGATAACCTTAAATGAAAAGTTGTTACTCAGAGCAACTGTACATTCCTTAAATATTTTTAATTACATTTTACAAACACTTATAAAATACAAAAGTTAACATTAAACTTTTACCTATAATTAAAATATAAAAATATATATATTCAAATGGTCTCTTTCCTATTTTCCCCCTTATTGTCTTAACAAGTTGTCTGAAAACTTGATTGATTTATTTTAGCTATTTTCTTATTAAGCAAATACATTTTTAAAATATTACCTGAAAAGGCAAGAAGGATCACTCGTTAAGCCGTATTTCTAAAAAGATAAATATAAAAACAAATGTTACACACAGCTTCACAGTTTACTCGCATATCTTAAACTTAATCAGCAAAAACAAAAAAAAAAGACTTAAGAGACTATAAACAAGACGGATGAATATAACATGCGGTAAAAACATAATATGTGCAGAGGGATAAGACAACCATTTAAAGTACATAAAACATAAATAACTTCGGTTCAACTAACTAAAACAATCCATGAAACTCTCTTCGGTAATCAAATGTTACATCATATCTATTAAAACGAGAAACAAATAAACATGCTTGTACTAAATGAGCTTTCTCTTCCAAAAACTGTCACATAAACAGACAAAATGCTGTAATCGATGTATTTCAAGGTCGCACAAACATATATTTCATGCCTGGGTTCTACAATGCAAATGATGGCGATTTACCTCATCCTCGTGTATGTCAACAGACAAATACATGAATTTAATCTCGTGCACTAAAAGTCTTAATCAAAAAATCTAATCTTAATCCCATTTAATGTGGCATTACCGAACTAATTTTTCGTGTTAGAGATGCTTAAATTGAATAATATAAATAATTAAGTAACATTACATGCTGGGGAATGTAAACACTTTTAATAATACCACCAAAAAATGACCCTTTTTGGAAAGTATGACATTTTACCGTTAAAAAGTGTGCTGCTCAATCCGAGACATCCGCCTCGCGGTCGCGGGAGTTGAACGCACGTCAGCGTGGCATCACACGCAACTCAGACACGTTTCTAACCGACATGCATCTCGCGGTGATCGCCGGTGATCGGTTCTGCGCAGAATTTGGCCATCTCAAAAGAGCCTAATATCTACCTGACCCGAAAGAGTTTGAATAAAACACTAGCTAGGACTAAATTAGTGTATCATACTCGACAAAATTCGAGAGCTCGGTCATTTTTTTAAACCCGCCAGAAGTTATAAATAAAGCTTCTGCCAATATCTGACGACATAAAAAACAAAAACAGAAATCTTGTTTAAAAAAAATCCCTCTAATGATGAAAAGGGGTACATATACACAAACTACAAGCAACAATACACTCCATGACTTTAAACAACATGCTTGATTTCGTTATTATACTCAGTATTTAGAAGAACACCTGCACTTACCTCAGCTTAGCAGAGTGTGTGACGACTGACGTCCGTGAAGTGTCGACAGCCAGTCAGGAACCAATCAGAATCAAACAATTTAACAGCAGCCAATAATCATGCAGATTTAAGATGCTTGTCCATTTTTGAAAAAGCGCGTGAACTATTTACGTGAACGGTGCACTTTCTGATGCCTGTTTAAAAAAACACATGCATGTATGTATATATATATATATATATATTTTACACATATTATATTTTATAAAATTTATATTGCATATACTTATTATCGCAATAAAGATACCTGACTTCAAAATTGAAGCTAGGAATGGAGGTCGATGCTGTGTGTGTGTGTGTGTGTGTGTGTGTTTGAAATTATGAACATAGTGATCAGTTTTTAGCTATTTTCATGACTGCTATTAAAATTTTGAGTCTTGCTATGTATTCTTTGCAAGTGTTATGTGCATGATTGTTAGGCTCTATAACAGAAATCAGGAAACATTTATATGAAAGGCTTTATAATAAAAAAAAAAATTCTGGTTAATGATATTTTTCTTAAAAGCAACACAATTAAAAAAAAAACTCATATTATAAAAGATAATACTTAATTAACAAAAGTAGTGCTTATTTTTGCCTAAAGGCAACCCCCCCTCAAAAGTATAGAGAATAATTATTGTTGAATAAGAATTGTTTCCAAGGCATTGATAGGTGGTTGCTAGAGTGTTCTGAGTGGTTGCTATGTGTTTGCAATGGTGTTGTTAGCTGCTAGAGTGGTCTGAGTGGTTGCTATGCGTTTGCAAAGGTGTTGTTAGCTGCTAGAGTGGTCTGAGTGGTTGCTATGCGTTTGCAAAGGTGTTGTAAGCTGCTAGAGTGGTCTGAGTGGTTGTTAGGTCACTGCTAAGACATTGCTAGGTGGTTGCTAGGGTGTCGCTAGGTGGTTTCTAGGGTGTCCTGAGTGGTTGCTAAGGTGTTGCAAGGTAGTTCCTAAGGTGTTGTTAGTGGTTGCTAAGGTGTTGCTAGGTAGTTGCTATGGTATCTTGAGTGGCTGGTAGGAATTTGCAAGGGTGTTCTGAGTGGTTGCTAGGCAGTTGCTAAGGTGTTGCTACGTGGATGCTAGGTACTTGCTACAGTGTCTTGAGTTGTTGGTAGAAGTTTGCTAGGGTGTTCTGAGTGGTTGCTAGGCGGTTGACGAATGTAGCTAGTATGATGCTCATTATGTTAGTATAATGCTAATAACATGCTAATCGAGTTGCTTGCATAGTTGCTAGGGTGTTCAGAGTGGTTGCTAGGTGGTTGCTAAGGTGTTGCTAGGTGGTTGCTAGGGTGTTTGGAGTGGTTGCTAAGCGGTTGCTAAGGTGTTGCTAGGCGGTTGCTAGGGTGTTCCGAGTGGTTCATAAGGCGTTGCTAGGCAGTGGCTAGGATGTTCTTAGTGGTTGCTAAGGTGTTGCTAGGCGGTCGGTAGGGTGTTCTGAGTGGTTGCTAGGTGGTTGCTAAGGTGATGCTAGTCGGTTGCTAGAGTGTTCAGAGTGGTTGCTAAGGTGTTGATAGGTGGTTGCTAGGGTGTCCTGAGTGATTGCTAGGTGGTTGCTAAGGTGTTGCTAGGCGGTTGCTAGGGTGTCCTGAGTGGTTGCTAGGTGGTTGCTAAGGTGTTGCTAGGCGGTCGCTAGGGTGTTCTGAGTGGTTGCTAGGCAGTTGCTAAGGCGTTGCTAGGCGGTTGCTAGGGTGTCCTGAGTGGTTGCCTGGTGGTTGCTAGGGTGTCCTGAGTGGTTGCTAGGTGGTTGCTAAGGTGTTGCTATGTGGCTGCTAAGGTATTTAGAGTGGTTGCTAAGGCGTTGCTAGGCGGTTGCTAGGGTGTCCTGAGTGGTTGCTAGGTGGTTGCTAAGGCGTTGCTAGACGGTTGCTAGGGTGTCCTAAGGGGTTGCTAGGTGGTTGCTAAGGTGTTGCTAGGTGGTTGCTAGGGTGTCCTGAGTGGTTGCTAGGTGGTTGCTAAGAAGTTGCTAGGTGGTTGCTATGGTATTTTGAGTGGTTGCTAAGGTGTTGCTAGGCGGTTGCTAGGGTGTCCTGAGTGGTTGCTAGGTGGGTGCTGAGGCGTTGCTAGGGTGTCCTGAGGGGTTGCTAGGTGGTTGCTAAGGCGTTGCTAGGCGGTTGCTAGGGTGTCCTGAGGGGTTGCTAGGCGGTTGCTAAGGTGTTGCTAGGCGGTTGCTGGGGTGTTCTGAATGGTTGCTAGGTGGTTGCTAAGGTGTTGCTAGGCGGTTGCTAAGGCGTTGCTAGGCGGTTGCTAGGGTGTCCTGAATGGTTGCTAGGTGGTTGCTAAGGCGTTGCTAGGCGGTTGCTAGGGTGTCCAGAGTGGTTGCTAGGTGGTTGCTAAGGTGTTGCTAGGTGGTTGCTATGGTATTCTGAGTGGTTGCTAAGCGTTGCTAGGTGGTTGCTAGGGTGTCCTGAGTGGTCGCTAGGCACTTACTAAGGCATTACTAGGCCGTTGCTAGGTGGTTGCTAGGTGGTTGCTAGGCAGTTGCTAGGGTAATTTGGGTGGTTGCTAGGCGCTTGCTAGGGTACACTGGGTTGTTACTAGGCAAGCCTCACACTCATGCTTGATCAAATATTTATACTTAGTAAGCATTTCTAGCAAGTTACAGCACTTGGCTAGTCAATATTAGCATGTAGCTAGTCACTGTTAGCCTGTGTAGCATATAGGAAGTTCCGTTTGCTAGCATGAGCCAAACAAGCCAATTGCCATGTCTCTACGATGTTCTGATGCTGAGATAGAGCTGTTGATAAATGGTTGCTAGGGTACACTGTTTTGTTGCTATGGGCGTGGTTACAGAGTGAACTTAATAGTGGTTGGTTGCCTAAGTCAAATTAACCAACCCCCATGTCTCTATGACATTCCTATGCAAAGATATGCTTGTTGGCCTGTTATAAGGGAAGTCTATGGAATCAGTTTGGGGGCGTGGCTTGTGAGCCTCATTATCATATTGAGATGCTGATTGGTTGTCTGAGTCAAATGAGCCCACCCCCATGTCTATAGGACACTCCTATGTAATGTTATTGATGTGTGATATTTATAATGGAAGTCAATGGGATCAGCAATGGGACGTCCCACCCCATGTTAAGTCAATGAGGCAGCTATTAGGGATCTTTAAATGGTTTGGGGGGCGTGGCTTGAGAGCCTAATTATCCAATTCAGATGCTGATTGGTTGCCTGAGTCAAATAAGCCTACCCCCATGTCTATAGGACACTCCTATGTAATGTTATTGATGTGTGACATTTATAATGGAAGTCAATGGGATGACTAGAAAATGAATGGGAGTCAATGGCCAATGTTAAGCCTATGGCAGACTTTGGGACGCCCTAGCTCCCCAGGGGTACAACATTTACCCCCTTTCATGGTATGTTGTTGTTAAGGCTGCAAACCCCTACAGATATGGTAAATCCCAAATTTCTATGAAATTCACACTTGGCGCTATGAAGCGTCAAAGTTGGGCGTAATGTTAAGTCAATGCGTTTTTGGGCAAGGTTTTTTGGCCCCTGCGGGGCCAAAAAACCTCCGACCCCTTATAAAAGTCATAGCACACCATTCCCGATAAAACCGCACGATTTGACCCCACTTTCAATGGTCTGGGACAAAAATTGCGGGAGAAGAAGCGTGCCGAAATTTTGTGTGGAAGAAAGAAGAAGAATAACTAGAATTGTACATTTCCTAAAGAAAATGTGAGTGGGGTTTGCGTGGCAAATCCATGGGGTAAAATGATGCTAATCGTGT
>CAIGQQ010027737.1:6561-26281 GCA_903798035.1 Danio albolineatus
AAGGTGTGCTGATTTGCTGAAACTCTTCCCACACTGAGTGCATGTGAATGGTTTCTCTCCAGTGTGGATCCTCATGTGTAGATTAAGAGATGATGTAATGCTGAAACTCTTCCCACACTGAGTGCATGTGATTGGTTTCTCTCCAGTGTGTTTCAGCATGTGTCGATTAAGGTTTGATGAAAGGCTGAAACTCTTCCCACACTGAGTGCATGTGAATGGTTTCTCTCCAGTGTGGATCCTCATGTGTAGATTAAGGTTTGCTGATTGGCTAAAACTCTTCCCACACTGAGTGCATGTGAATGGTTTCTCTCCAGTGTGGATCCTCATGTGTAGATTAAGGTTAGCTGATTGGCTGAAACTTCCCACACTGAGTGCATGTGAATGGTTTCTCTCCAGTGTGGATCATCATGTGTAGATTAAGAGATGATGATTTGCTGAAACTCTTCCCACACTGAGTGCATGTGAATGGTTTCTCTCCAGTGTGGATCATCATGTGTAGATTAAGAGATGATGATTTGCTGAAACTCTTCCCACACTGAGTGCATGTGAATGGTTTCTCTCCAGTGTGGATCCTCATGTGTAGATTAAGGTTAGCTGATTGGCTGAAACTTCCCACACTGAGTGCATGTGAATGGTTTCTCTCCAGTGTGGATCATCATGTGTAGATTAAGAGATGATGATTTGCTGAAACTCTTCCCACACTGAGTGCATGTGAATGGTTTCTCTCCAGTGTGTATCCTCATGTGTAGATTAAGGTATGATGAGCAGCTGAAACTCTTCCCACACTGAGTGCATGTGAATGGTTTCTTTCCAATGTGGATCCTCATGTGTAGATTAAGGTGTGATAATTGGGTGAAACTCTTCCCACACTGAGTGCATGTGAATGGTTTCTCTCCAGTGTGGATCCTCGTGTGAATTTTAAGATCGCCTTTTCTTCCAAAACTCTTCCCACACTGAGTGCAGGTAAAGCGATTCTTGTCTCTTCTTTTCAAAATACCATCAGCCTGTAAATGAGTTTTTTCCTCAATTTTAACATGATGTTCCTCCTCTTTACTCCCCTCATTCTCTTCAATAAGGTCTGAAAAAAAAACATTAGTTTTCATTAAGCCTTAAAAACTCTCATCAAAAGCTGAAAAGTGAAACGACACTGGAAACATTGGCTACACACACTGCAATTTTGATGCACATTAAATGTAAAATAAATCAGATCATATTTTGTTTGGTCCATTAACGTGTACAGATTTAAGCAGATTCAATTTAATTAATCTTTACTCATCTAGTGCTATTACAATGTAAATTGTGTCAAAGACACTTAACATAGAAGTTATAGTAAATTGAAACTGTCAGTCCAGTTTTCAGAGTTTCTTACATAATTGATCATTAAATAATTTTAGTCATATTGATAAAACACAGATTTGAAAGTGTAGAAGTCCCTCTATTAGCCAATGACGAAACTAACAGCATGGTTTCTTATCTTAATGAAATAGTCACTGACAATAATCTTGATATTTTTCTTCTCACTGAAACCTGGCAAGCTCCGACAACAAACTTATCGACTTTACTCTTAATCTTCCTTTGCATTCTAGTTGCCCAAAGACTGTTATCTCATATCATAATCTGAAAGCTATTGACACTGTATCCTTCTCTACTTCTATTTTCTCTTCAATCCTCACTGATGTCTCTTCTCCGTCTGTGATACTAATTATCACTCTATAATTTCTGAAATTACTGCTTTCCTGTGATGCTGGCTCCTTGTCTATATTACTTCTACTCGATCTCAGCTCTGCCTTCGATACTGTCTCTCATGCTTTACTTCTCTCACGTCTCTCAGACTGGGTATTTCTGGTACCGCTCTCTCTTGGTTTTCTTCATATCTCTCAGAAAGACAATTCTTCGTCTCTGTTAAGGATTTTCGGTCACCCACTGTCCCCCTGAAGCGAGGCGTTCCCCAGGGATCTGTTCTAGGCCCACTATTATTCACAATTTACCTTATTCTTCTTGGTCTGATTTTACAACGTCATGGTTTAAACGATCACTTTTATGCAGATGATATTCAACTTTATTCTGTCTGTACACCTACTCCATCCGCTCACATTGATAATATCTCTGCTTGTGTGAAGGACATTAATGATTGGCTCAACTCAAATTCTTTGAAACTCAATACGGACAAAACTGAGATCATTTTTATTGGCACCCCAGCGCTTACCAGCAATATTTCAAATAGTTTCCCCTGCGAGATTGCCGGCTCCCACATCAAAACATCTACTTCTGTAAAAACTCTTGGTGTAATCTTTGACTCCACAATCTCCTTTCAGTCTCATGTTAAATCTGTTATTAAATCTGCATTCTTTCATTTACGCCGAATTGCCCAACTGCATCCCTTCATCAGTAGCAAGGATACTGAGACTGCTGTCCATGAGTTTGTCACATCACGCATTGATTACTGTAATGTCCTTTTCATTGGTCTGTGCCTGCCTCATCTCCAGATTACAATATATTCAAAACTCCACGGCTAGATTACTCACTCATACCAAACGCTCTGCTCACAGAACCCCAATCTTGCATGACCTCCATTGGTTCCCAGCCGCTTACTGCATTAAATTCAAAATTCTCCTGCTTGTATTGAAATCCTTAAATGGCCTAGCCCCCTCTTACCTTTGCAACAAGCTTGTCCCCTACATTCCTACTCGCTCACTACGCTCCTCTGACTCTGGCCTTCTTGCTGTCCCTCGGTACCGCCTCTCTTCTATGGGGGGCAGATCATTTAGTGTCATTTCACCCAAACTCTGGAACTCTCTACCACATTCACTCCGCTCTGTAAATAATATCTCAGAATTCAAATCATTACTTAAAACTCACTTGTTCTCTGAATGTCACTCTTCTGATTGCTAAACTGACCACTTTTTTGGACCCAACTTTACTCTACATATTTGTCTCGTAGGTCTTGTTATGTATTTCCAGTTTATTATTTTTGATTCCTTGTATGTTTGCAAGTCTAATGGTGTCTCTACCAGTCTAATGTTGTCCCTACCTGTTTACTGTTTCTCTTAATGTCTGCTTGTATTATTTATTTTGTTACATTTTTTGTAAAGTGCCTTGAGCTATGGAAAGGCGCTATATAAATAAAACATTATTATTATTATTATTATGGTCGAAGGTTAAATGCATGTAAGCCTTTTCTAGAATTCCAGAATTAAAATATTTAATATTTGTTTTTTAGCTCCGAATTTAATCTGACTCCAATTTTAAGTGACTGTCAAATTTATACTGTATTTCTATTTGTAAGAATAGATCACATTCATCATTTATGATTTAATTTAGAGTTTTGATTTATATTTGATTCCTTACTCTAATACGTTCATTAGGGACCAAACGCTGCTAAGAGTTTCGCGCCCCGGATTTGCGTTTCTTCTCATGGACAGTATGTCGACCCTCTGAAGTTAGTCAGAGGGTGCAGGATTAACTAATATTCAAATAGACTGGCTGCAAACTGCTCACTCATTCTAAAAGAATAGTCAATTTAGCCAAGCCCATGCAAATTGCTAAAATCAGCGATTAGATGATTAAAGATCTCCATGCTGTCGTGCCAAAACGGCTCCGTACAGTCAAATGTGCCTTTAAAATCGAAAGTCTAAAACATAAAGTTAGAGCAGACTCCACTTAATCTACTGGATATAAAAAGATTTCAGGGCAAGTCAAAACAAAATTTTATTTGTCAGGTAAAATTGTATTATACCAATTATATAATAAAACAATCAGAAAGCCAATTCAGAGATGATACTGTAAAAATACCACACCCATTCCTCAAATATAAATCAAAGAGTTAGAGATGCATACCTGACCACAGAAGTACGCTGCAGCATAGGTCTCAGAGATGCTGCAACGGGGTATCTTGGCTACAAGATCGCAATGATATTTGTTCACATTTCCCCTTAAATACTCAACTCAGAACAAACTGCCATAAATTAAAGATAATAGAAGAGTCACCGAGAACCTTGCCTGGTGAATTTGAGGAGTTAACCATCTCTAAGGTGGGGGAGCATCTGGCAAAGATCTTATCAAAGCCAAAAACCAAATCAACATATACCAGTGAAATAGTACAGTGACATTAAGACCATTTTACCAATCACACAGAGACATTTACTATTACCAATCACACAAAGAGACATTTAAAATGATACCAAACATGAATTTAGTTCTACAAGATACACCATATTAAAACCTTGCACATTTCATGTGAAAATGTGATTGATCTGCTCTGATCAGAAGGTAACTTAAGGGTCGAGAAGGGGGGCTTGAGGTGAAAGGAGATTGATGATCTCTCGCATACCCCCCCCCCAAAACTTTCAGTGTTTCAGCAAACGAACTGATATTTTGGGATCTTATACCTCAATACATACATACATTTGTTTATTTATTTATTGTTTAAAAGAAATCATGGCTTTGCAACATCAAGCAGCATTAGGCATTGGCCAGTATAAGATTCTGACGGTATGATAACCTTGAATAAAAACATCATGGTTTCACTGTACTGTGATTACTGCTCTAAAATATATTCTTTTATAATGTCTGGGTTAAAAACAAACACTTTTTCCCTTTGAACACAATATATTTTCTTTTGAGAAACTTTTCAACTATTTTGGAGCCGTAAACATGTCAGGCTGAATCATTCAAATGAATCATTTACTTCTGCTGTCTTCATTTGTTTAAAAAACACAGATTTCTTTACAATTTAAAGTTTTTCTGCTGGAGATACTGTTGTCCTAAGAAAACTAAAAAGTAAAAAAAAAAACTTACATACACTGAAGAAACTGTATAGCAGAACATTTCAGCCGTTTTAAAACCTTGACTTTTCTGCTGGAGATACTGTTGTCCTAAGAAACTTATAAAGTAAAAAAAAAATAAAATTACATGCACTGAAGGCATGGTATAGCAGAACATTTCAGCGGTTTTAAACCCTTGACTTTTAAAATTGCAGTATACCTTGAAAATGGTTATTAAAAAAGAGACTTAAAGTCTCAAGCCAAAACGATTCCAATGGCGGCGCCTGCTGGTACGTGAAGAATATGGTCAATACTGATGAACTTTACACTCAAATGTTTGCATATCATCAGCATGCTGTAATCCATTTCTGAAGCAGCAAAAGTCATTTTTAGACTAGTTTGTTGGCCAGTTGTAGTTAGTGCAATGCTAAACGTTATTGTTCGACTAGAATTTGTTTTGTCTCACGTCGTCCCACAACAACATCATATAGTTTAGAATACTGTACAATGTTTTTAATCAATTAATTATTTTAGTGTCCATTTCATTCAGCATGTTTAAAATTGGGGGCATCCACGTTTTTTGACACACTTTAAACCAGGGTTTCTGCAGGTTTCACCATGTTAAATGTAAGACTAGGCATTTTTAAGACCAATATGAATGAAATTTTAGACTCAAAGGGCTAAAGGCTAGGTAATTTTTCAAATAGCCCAGATGGAAAATATTTTTATTTGCCCTATCAATAAATAAATAAATAAAAATTTAAATTTAATAATACAATAATACATAAATAACAAAAGTACAATACTTTAGATATTTCTTAGCAAAAGATTTTAAATGTTGTGTAAAAACAAGCAAGCTTTACTTGACCTCAGCAGTAAATACATGGAGCATGTGTAAACAAATGTTATTGTGAGGAAAATAATTAAACCATTATGATAAACAGAGTTAAAATGACCTTTTTGAATAAAAAATAAAATTTTATTGAGATGATTGTTGGTGATTGTATGGGTTTTGGCCAGATTGAGTAGCAAAACATGAACAAAGCAAAATTAAAACTTGTTGAAAAAAGATTTAAGACCTACAACACTTTCAGTAAATTTAAGACTTTTTAGGACCCCACGGTAATTGTTTAAACACAATAGCCCTGGAAATTAGTTATTATAATAATGATGTAATTCTAACTCGGATACTATCTGTGAGAACTAGTAACAACTTCTAGAAACAAGTTTAAACCCATAAAGAAGTTGATGAAAAAGGGAATTTTGATCAACGTGACATATGCAAATGGAAAGTACTAAGCCAACACTATCATCGTAATAGCAGATATCTTCTAGGAGAATACTGTAGGTCAAATATCCTCATTTTAACCATTATATAATTTATTGTTTTTAATTATTTTATATAGCACCAGTGCTCAAGGATGTTCTACAAACAGCAGGAGAACAAGAAAAGCAATAACCTTAAGAATGACAAAAGACATGAGAACAAGTAACGAAAGAAACTCATTCCTGTCTTTCAATGAGTGCTGATGTGCGTTTTGGAGAACTAGGCAGCACACTCAGGGCTGCAAGATGGATTTAATTTAGTATTCTTCTTATTAAAATATATCTGAATGAGGATCAAATGACTGAGTTTGTCTTTGAGAATGAAAATCAACCTGTTTGTTCCTGCGGATCTTCATGTTTGACTCTGAATGTTTCTTCAATCTTCACATCTTCACTCTCCTCTTTAATAACCGCCATCTTTATAACAGTGTAGAGATCAGTCGCTACAGCAGGAGTTTTTCTCTGCGTTTGGACACTTTATCCTGTTTAAAATGAACAAAACAACAAAAATCTTCAGTTTAAAATAAATAAAACAATGAACAGAAACAAAATAACTTCTCTTCAACACAGGGACGTGCGGTCAGGGGAGGCAGGGCCTCACCTTTCATCATCTTCACCTGTCATCATAATGATAAAATCAATATTTTGCCACTGATCTGCACTATAGATGCAATTTCTCTATGGTTCAACTGATTTCAATCATTTATATAATCAAAATCGCTGTTTTGCATATTTCCTGTTCAATTAGAGTGTAGAAAGCGAGGTGCGGCAGCCCGACCTGGGCCTCATGTCACATTGCACAATCCCTTGCAAACTGGCTTGAGCCCGTCCCCTATGCTCACTCAGTGTCTGCTGCCAATGTAATGCTTTATTAAAATGTTTTTGTACATTCTAGACACTTTCATTATGTCCTCACTTATCATACAATATGTAATATATTCCATGTATGTCTATCACTTATTTAGTGTTAAAATCTGACATAAAGCTGCACTGAAAAAACATGAGGTGAAGCAGGCAGCAGCTCGCCACAATGAAGAGGGCGCTCCTGAGCTCACGTTTGGTCGCTCTTCTTCTATGCAGTAAAGTTCAATAGGAGTCTGTTTTGCTCTGACTGACTGCAAAAATATATCATATCAGCTCAAAAAGTTTCAATCAGCTCAAACTGGATTTCAATCAGAACGTGAATCAATAATGGAATTCAAAGGACGCGACAGAAGATAATGCGATCATTGCAAAGTAAATCAAGTCATTTCAAGACTTTACAAGTAACGTTATTGTAAGACCAGTGTGTGAATACTGTGTGTGTGTGTGTGTGTGTGTGTGTGAATGAGAGAGAGAGAGAGAGAGAGAGAGAGACGCACACACACATAAACACACACATCTAGATGATTATAATTGAATTATTGTATATATACTGATCATTTTTGTTTTTATTTTTATTACGGTTTTATCCTACAATGTTGATTGTTAAATGTACAGTGTTTTCTGATCTATTATTATTTTGATTGATATAAATGAATGTGATATATATGAATGATATGATGTATTGAATATTAATATGATATATTATTTATATTTTTGTTTAATTATATATATATATATATATATATGATATATTGAATAATAATGTGATATATTATTTATATTTTTGTTTAATTATTCATTCATTCATTTTCTTTTCAGCTTAGTCCCTTTATTAATCCGGGGTCGCCACAGCAGAATCAACCGCCAACTTATCCAGCATATTTTTTTTACGCAGCGGATGCCCTTCCAGCCACAACCCATCTCTGGGAAACATCCATACACAAACATTCACACTCATACACTATGGACAATTTAGCCTACCAAATTCACCTATACCACGTCTTTGGACTTGTGGAGGAAACCGGAGCACCCGGAGGAAACCCACGCAACCACGGGGAGAACATGCAAACTCCACACAGAAATGCCAACTGACCCAGCCGGGGCTCGAACCAGCGACCTTCTTGCCGTGCTACTCACTACGCCACCGTGGCGCCTGTTTAATTATATATATATATATATATATATAATATATATATATATAATGCTATAAAAATAGATATATGTTTTTTTAACTACTATTTACTGTGGTTTTTAAATTTATTATTATTAAATATGTGTGTGTTTTTATTTATGTTTTAGCAATACATTTGTAACATTTGTCATGGCAATAAAGCAATTATTGAATTGAGTTAATAATAATATGATATATTATTTATATATTTTTTTGTTTTTAGAGAGGCATATTTAATCGCTATACATTTTATATTCCTCCTTGGCCCAATATGTACCTGCCATGTGTACAGAAACAATGCTGACATATATGAAACACAATCAGTAGTTGGCAAATATACCGGGTGGATTTGTTTGTATATATACTTTTGACATTGAAAGTGTCAGTGCCTCACCAGCCACAAACCTCACCGCACATCACTGCTTCAACAGTTTCTTTATATGAGAGTAATTCACTAACAGAAATCAGGGAAGTCCGAGCAAGAAACAACTGCCACAAATGACCAGATTAAACTAGTACTCCATATATATAGTGATGTTTACTCAGAATGGACTGACATTGTGCTGTTTAAACCTTCATTAAAACACTTAATCAATCGGAACTTTAATCAATCGGTTTATATCTGTGTAAACGCTTTTAAACAAACCTTTTCCCAGTTCAATCACAGCAAAGTTGATCACAGAGCAGGAGCGGCGCAGCCTTATGACGTTTTTCTTCTTCTTCTGGAGTTTTATCTGGCGGTTTAACTTTAACTGTAAGTTGCATTTTCCGCCACCTACTGAATTGGAGTATGGAGCGCAACATGGTTGGAGATCTTGTTATTAGCAAGGAAATACTACATAGATGTAATATTCGGGCTATATATAATTCAATATCTTGATAAATCTTAATTATTAAAAAAGGGGAATATCTATAATGTGTGATTCTTTACTTTGTATAAACTGTTTTTGTTAACTGTTATAAAACTGCAAGAATAAAGAGGATTCCAGCATAGACATTTATTAATAACACATCTCTCTTTATACCATAATATTCATGACACGTTTGAGCTTTCTTACTTCTAGGGAGTTTTTTACACCATGAAATTATAATCAGTTATTAAATATAAGCGTTATTATATTTTATATTGGAGAAAACAGCAGCTCCTCCATTCAGTTGCGTCTGTTTACAGCACACATACAAACATACAGAAGTTAGTCAAACTGAGAATCAAAGTTGCTCTTCTTTATATTATCAAAGGATACCGTTACAGGGTATTATTATTATTATTATTATTATTATTATTATTATTATTATTATTATTATCTTCTACAGCGCTTCACGGAAATCGCGCACTGCACCTGAATATGGCGGCGCGGTGGCGTTGCTGTCAGTGGCGTTCTAAAAAAGAATGTGTTCGAGAAACGATGACGTTGATTAACTAGTGTGACCTGCATTAGTGTCTGACCATCGCTGACATTAGCGGTGTGTAAAGATCTTTCTAAAAGTATCATTTTAGGTTATTGCAGACCTGGATCCAGACAGTTTTACTCCCCTGTTGTTCCTGATGCGTCCAGTAGGGGGGATTACTTCAGATTATTAAATGTCCTGTTCATAAATATACTTTTATTTTTATTTTTTAGGTAAATATAAAAGCTAAGTTAATGTATCAGAAAGTGAGTTTAAATATACAAACAACTGATACACTCACCATACTATTTCAGATATACAAAAGCCCAATTGCAAATTAATTTAGATTCATTTAATTAGAAAAAATAAACACACACATAGTTGGATAGAGTAATGATTAACTGTAGTCTAGTTATAAGTGTTCATATAGAGATGTGCTTTTTGTTGTATTGATTATATATAAAGTTGCATTCTAAAAATAACAAAATTATAACCGAAAAAATGCTTCTTTCTGAAGTTCCAAGCAACATTTAGCCAAACCTGACAAACAAAAACCCAGATAACATTAGATTTTCTTGAACATTTATTTGAAAAAAATAAGCTTTTTTTTTTTTGTTTTGTGTTCTTCCTATTCCAGATATCTAATCCTTAAACAGTCAGGAGTGAAAAATGACAAGTAAAAAATAATTTAATGTCATCATAAATATATTATCTGGACAGACTTTTTTTTTATTGTATTTGCAGAACATTTTCAGTCAAATGCATAACAAATCTTACAATAAGATATTGACATTTTAGCTTAACATCTTTAAACAGAATAACAAAAAAAAAGGAAAGAAGAAAAACACATTAAAAACAAGAGCGGGTAAACACAACATTTACCATAGAGAAGAGGAGTTTAGCTTCTGAAGTATATTCACAGTTCTGGTCGCTTTATGGCTTGAAAGTCCTTTAAGAGTTACAAAATAGATTTTTAAATCAGCCTTGAAATGGAAGATGTTCGGCTTCTGCTTCCACCATTTACACGTGTGTGTATGAAACTTGCCTAATAATATCAAAAGATTTAACATAAACAGGAGATTCTTATCTATGTCTTTTTTATCTGTGTAAAATATGACATCTCTTTTCTTAATAATAATTGTATGACCACTCAGTATATTAAATAGACATTCAACATCAAGCCAGAAATATTTAACATACATACAATCAAAAAACAAACACATAACAGTCTCGAGATTCGTTCCTCTAAAAACACACGTCTCAGAAAGATCAGCTTTATATCTCTTGAGAAACTGGTTGGTTGGATATATTTTATGTATAATTTTACACAATATTTGTTGTTGTAAGTCCAGACCAAGTTCCAGTTGATATTCTCAAATGGGTTATTCCAGAAGTACTTGTGTCTAAAAGTTGCAGGATAATGAATCAAACTTCTAAGAAATGTATTATTACATTTTCTATCTTTGATATCAACACCATCTAATAGAATCTCATTATTAACTGTTAGTTTATTTGCTTCACTGTAACCCTGCAAAAGCCTCGCCAGGCCGGCTGGTATTGCATCAATACTCTACTATAATCTAGTGGAGGCGCTGGAAAACTAAACTTCTCTAAAATTCAGTATAAGTCAATAAATATCCTTCATTGTTTAATAACTGTGAGACCAATAGAATATCTTTTTTAACCCAGTTATCATAAAAAAATCAGAATCAGTTTTATTGCCAAGTGTGCTTCACGCACAAGCAATTTGCTTTGGCTACAGAAGCTTCCAGTGTACATAAAGTGACAATTGGTTTCTCCCCAGTGTGAACTCTCATGTGAACATCAAGGTTTGCCTTTTGACTGAAACTCTTTCCAGATTGTTTACTGCTGAAATTACACCTAGATTTGGATTTCCGAGGTCTTCCACGTGATGATGTCTTTTTAGTCAGTGTGGGTTTTTCATCAGTTGTTATTTCTTGGTGTTTCTCAAACTGCTGTTTCTCTTCCATTTCATTCAGTTCATGAGTCTCTTCTTTCAGCACCATCAGGTCTTAAAAAGAAAAAAAAAAAGAAAAAACAAAGTTAACTTTAGTATGAAGGCACAAAGCAACAAGCATGAAATGAATGTTTCACCCAAAATTGAAAATGACCTCACCATTTACTCTCCGTCATGTGGTTTTAAACATTTCCTTTCTTCTAGAACACAAAGTAAGCCAGTGTTTTTTTCACAATATCTTCTTTTGTGTTCAACAGAATCAAGAAACTCGTAAAGGTGTAAAACCACATGAGGGAGAGTAAATGGTGAGGGTATTTTCATTTCTGCGTCAACTATCCCTTTACAGGGTTCCTATTATGAACCTTTTTTACAAGATGTAAAATAAGTCTTTGGTGTTCCCAGAATGTGTCTGAGGTTTCAGCTCAAGATCAGATCATATACCTTGCAGAATATTGAATTTTGGGGGTCAGAGGTGTTGGACTTTCCCCTAGTCCCCCAGGTTCAAAGATTGGTCAGAGGCTTCAAATAAGTTTAAATTAATTTAATGAATCAAATGGATGAAGCATACAGAGCGCTCTGAGCTGCAGAATAAACCCTTTACAGTATGAGGTTTACATGTGGGCATTCCACAACACTCTCTAACCCTCGCAGCCAAGTATATATATCGCCGATTTCTCTTCGGCCCTGCCCGGGGGCGCTTCAGTAAGAAAGATCCTCCATCCAGAGCAGTTCAATCATCAGTTGTTAGGTAGAACAGCAAATCTGCACAGAAAAAGTTACGCATACACATAACAGAGCCTGCAAGAGAGTGAGCTTGAGCCCCTCCCGTCCGTCCCGTTCCTGTAAATGAGCACATTCTGAGAGAAAAGATGTAACATTCTGTTGATAAAAAGTACAGAGGAGTTAACTTCTTCGTTATCAGTCACACAGTTATATGAGGTTAAGCACATAAGGTTATATGAGGATAAACACATTAAAAACTGAATAAAACTATTAATGCAAGGATCAGTTTACTAATGCATAGGATCAAGTTAAAATCATTAGAAAATCCTTCTATATACTGATGATTCACTAGTTTGATCACCAATGTTTTATTGAGATATACAGCACTTTAGTATGGATGGTAAATATTTTAAAGAATCACTTAATTGATAAGAATGAAAGAAAAAAAACAGAATAATGATTATATTATAAAAATCCTATATGTGACAACATAGAAAATTGTGATTCTAATGCATGATCTGAAGTGCAATGATGCTATTAAATATAAAATTAACGCGCACAGCTGGAGGATTAATGTGATTAAGAGAAGAGACTCCGGAGTTGCAGAGTCATTTTCAGATCAACAAAACCAACCTGGTTCAAATCTGGGGTGTATTCCAGACAGCAGGTTATGTGGCATACCATGGTAAATTTGAGGGTAGGTAAGTGGATAACCTCAGCTTTCTGGTCCAAAAAAATTAGGTAACTTTCATGGTATCTATTAACCATAACAGCTTGCTCTCTGAAGATAACCTGCTCTAGACTAAAGATATCTTATATGCAGTGTGTAATATATAGCTGAACCATATATAATTGTAATAAAGCAACCATATTGCAATTATTTCAGAATGACTATAACATTGAACAAGTATTTTGGGAAATACTATATATTTACTGCTTACTGACTCTGTCAGAGACAATAAACACAGACTTGACCACACTTAAAAACTGGTTTTACTGTCAACTTTCATTCTTAAACGTGACAATGTGAAAAATTTAGAGCAGATGTGAAGAAAATCAAACTGAAACTTAATTTATTCAAAGGTCTAGTTAATTCCACAGTTTCTGTAGGACAGAATAGTGCTGTTCTGCTCTAGTAGTCTAGACGCCTACTGAGTTTAACCTCCAGTTTACTCATATCATTCACTAATTAATGATTTTGGCCTCATTTAAATGCACACCGCCAGCAGTGTTCAATTGACAATATTTTCTAGTGAGATCACCTTAACTAATAATTAGCCTGTGTTGCAGTGATATCGACCCATGCCTACAATGTAATACACAGTAAATGTATTCTAGGCCAACAGGTCAGCAGCTCAACAAAACTTCTGGCAGTAATTTACAAAAGTTTGCATTTGACCATTAACACCAACATTATGGTTTAAAACAATAACTTTCTAACGAGACCATTCATATATCCACAGCAAAACAGAAGCAAATTAGACATTAACACCCACTCCAGCCATTAGGAGTTCAGATCAGTAATCATGGAAGAACAAGCTGCTAACGAGACTTTTCATACCTCCATCACTCAGCAACATTAGCAAATTAGTAACGTTAACACTCACTCCAGCTATTGAGAGTTTAGATCAGTATTTTATGTAAGAACTAAATATATTTCAATTAAATTTGTGTGGATGTATATATGTATATTATTGGAATATATTTTGTTCTTACATATATGTAACAATATAAACATACATATATTACAAATACAATCAACTGCAGCTTACATACAAAGGAATTAACTTTAACAGATTTAACTTAAAACGGCAAATAACTAAGAAAACATTTGTAATTATATATATATATATATATATATATATATATATATATATATATATTTTTATAATTTTATTATTGTATCTATCACCAAACTAAGTATACATTTTTTATTTTTTTTTATTTGGTGAATTTCAAGACGCTAACACTTAGTTTAATTATGGGCGCATTAAAGTGACTCCAGCAAAAGAGCCAATATCCGGCCCAGGCTGTATGTCCTTAATGACAGAGACATAATTCTCTTCATTGCTACTAAATACATTGTGAGCGATGAGGAGTTACTCTATGATTATGGCTCGAAGAGGAGATCTTTTGCCGGGAAAGGGCTGGAATTGGACTGGATGTGAAACAACATCTTTCCATCCCCATCCTCCATTCTCACCCACTTCTAACATGTCCAACTCTAAGTTTCCAGCTGTGGTCATAATCTCTCCTCTCTCTCTGGACTCTGTACAACCATCTCTGCTCTTCTCACCCTGAAGTACTCTTCCTGCACTCTCAAGCACCAACACTGCTCTCCAAATAGAGACTTAGTTGTAATAGGCTGAATGAGTGTGTAGCTGTCAGCATAAAGGGTTTTCTTTTCTTTTAAATGTTTGTTGTTTTTGTAGAATGATTTTTAGATTTTAAATAATTTCATATGTTATTAATGCTGTTGGGAAATTATTGTATTCTAATTGGATGACAGTGACACCTACAGGTGATAGAGAGGTAGCTTTAGCTTACTGTCACATCATCTTGTTAGCCGTGTGATTATCAGTAAAACTGGAAGTGAACACAAGCGGTGAGGTGCCTTTGTAAAGATAGAACTTCGTATTATTTTATATGAAAGACGAACAAACTGAAATGATCTTAATGAATCCTGGACTTTAATTAGAAGATGCAAAATGTTGCTATTTTGTTTGTGTTCTACCAGCTGATTTGTTAAGTTAAAAACAGTGTATATTAATGCTGGTGCGATAATAAAGAAAAACACCGCTGTAAAGAAAGCAAACATTGACGTTATGTATGTGATTGTTTCTTATTTGTTTCAGTTTTTTTCACGGTGTCATCATGTAAAATGTCAAGATGTTCTGTTCAATGGGTGTCACGCTGTTCAAGCATTGTCTAAATAACATGAAGATGTCATGGTGGTGACGATGATAACAACGAAGACATTAAAACTTTGAGACATCAGTTGAAGCGTGATCCTTTTAATCAGAAGAAAACATTCAGGAGCCGTCACAGAGTGGGTCTTACAAACCATTCCCCTTTACTTCCAGAGAGCTGTATTTTCTTTTACTGACTTGTCTTTTTTCACTCTTCTTTTCTCATAAGCTTCCTTTATGCAATAGTGAGTGTAAGTAGGCTACTCCATGTTCTCTCCTCTCTTTTTGGATTCTGTACAACACATGTGGAATTACTGCCTGGTAAGTATGCTCACTGCTCATAACCCTCCCTCCTGCCCATCTTTAAGTTTTAACCATATTATTGTGCACTTTCTGGTTGTCGTCTTCTTTTTGTTTCAGGTTACCAAGGCTTTTAAGTTCCTAGCTGCTATGGATCTCACTGCCGAGATTTAACCAGGAATATTCATTCTTCATAGCATGCTATAGTATATTCATCTCAGGATTCACTGCCATGTTTTATTTAAGACATTACCTTTGTTGTCTGTATGTTGTTTGATTAATGATCAAATTTCAGATTTGTTCATTTGTTTACACTTGTATGTACTGGAAGTTGTTTATTTTCTTCAGTGTTGTTATTATTTGACATTATTATTATATATACAGTCTTCCACTGTGCTGTTATTTCACATTCTTATTAAAAAGTGGCAGAACTGACCCAGTGTCACAAAGTTCTGTTTCAGTGGATTCATATTATGCTTTTTAAACTAAATAAAAGTCACAATGTTTGGGATATATTTAACGATCATTCAGACTATTTATTTCATTTAAAAATGAGCAATCCTTTAAAAAAGAAAAACAAATACTTTATTATTTAAAACACATAAAGCTATTTCAGATAAGAGCAACACTTTTCCCCTTCACCTGTAAAGTGATGTGATAGTTTAACATAAATAATAAGAAAAAACGAAAATCACAGAGAAAAACAACTCAATGGTCAGATTGAATTTTCCAGCCATTTCCCTTTTTCCATATGATCAGCTGAGGACAAAACAGAAGGAATCCACAAATATCCACAATATCCTGGACAAAACACTGAAATAACGGGCTCTGTATGAGAGCTGCTCTTTGAAGAGAATAAGGCAGCGAGCCTGATTAAAAATAGTTTGCAGTCAAATACCATAAAATTTTATTTTAGCAAAAGAAAACATAATTTGGACAGAATTCAGTGTTAAATGTAAGACGTTATTTATAAACCACATGCTGAATGCTGTGAGTTTGCGTCAGGATGATGCATGAGCTGACTTTTTGAGCAATGTTAGGCAGTATTACAGGGTGTGAAGCCGCTTGGCTACTTTCATAAAATTGGCAACAAACATTTTACATAAATTTAGATGCAAGTTATTTTTTATTAATGTATCAATATGATGTGAGGTCTAGTTATCTGCCTATCTCACTCACTATCCTTCAGCTTAGTCTCTGATTTATCAGGGATCGCCACAGCAGAATGAACCGCCAACTATTCCAGCATATGTTAGACACAGCGGGTGCCTTCCAGCTGCAACCCAGTACTGGGAAACATCCATACACTCTCACATTGGCACATGCACATATACACTAATTTAGTTTATCTATACTCCATGTCTTTGGGCTGCGGGGGGAAAACGAATATTTACCTAGCTAGTGAAACTAAAGCATGTAGTAGTAATGGGTACATTTTTTTAACTTAAGGAGCACCTATGTTACCCCATTTGCAAGATTTTTAGATAAGTCTTTTGTGTCTCGAGATGTTGTCTGTAAAGTTTCAGTTCAAAACACCCATCACATTATTTGTTATACATTTTAAAATATTGGCATTTTCTGCTTTAAAATTTTAGTGGATTATTTTTTTTTTTCAAAATTGTCTTAAAATGTTTAAATTAAAGGTTTTGATCAACTTCAAATACTGAATATCTGTGTGTTTGAAAGAGAGCAGATATATTAAGTACAGTGGAAAGCGAGGGGGAAATGTATCAATAAGTTATGACTGCAACAGTAAGTAGCAAAAAAAAGCTAAAGAAAAAAGACTTTTATTTTGGCGTGGCGCGTGACGTCATTAGGCTGCGCCGCTCCGGCGCTGTGAATCAACTGGAGTGGAGAAGAAAGGTTTGTTTTAAAGCTTTTACATGAATATAAACCGATTGGTTAAAGTTTCAGGTTTTTCATCCGATGCTAAATGATGTACCTGCTGTTGACAATATTATTTTAACCCTTTAACCAACTTAGTACTATTTTACTCACAGTAATGAGGGCTATTGTTTAAATAAAGAAACAGAAATGTGTGTAATAAGTGTTTTAATGAGGGATTACTTTATTAAACAGCATAATGTCATTCCAGCATAATGTAAACATCACTAGATATAAGAAATTAAGTGGTAGTTTTAATCAGGTCATTTGTGGCAGTTGTTTCTTACTCAGACTTACCTGATTTTTCTGTTAAATACTCTCATATAAAGAAACTGTTAAAGCAAGTGTTGAAGAGAAGTTATTTTGTTTCTGTTCATTGTTTTATTTATTTTAAACTGAACATTTTTATTGTTTTGTTCATTTGAAACAGGATAAAGTGTCCAAACGCAGAGAAAAACTCCTGCTGAAGCGACTGATCTCCACACTGTTATAAAGATGGCGTTTATTAAAGAGGAGAGTGAAGATGTGAAGATTGAAGAAACATTCAGAGTCAAACATGAAGATCTGCACGAACAAACAGGTTGATTTTCTTTCTCAAAGACCAACTCAGTCATTTGATCCTCATTCAGATATATTTTAATAATAAGAATACTAAATTAAATCCATCTTGCAGCCCTGAGTGTGCTGCCTAGTTCTCCTAAACACACATCAGACTCATTGAAAGACAGGAATGAGTTTCTTTCTTGTGACTTGTTCTCATGTCTTTGTCATTCTTTTTATGTATTATTAGTCTCCCATTTTCTCTGCCTTCTTAAGGTTATTGATTTTCTTGTTCCCCTACTGTTTGTAAAGCGTCTTTGAGTACTGGCGCTATATAAAATAATTTTAAAACAATAAATTAAAAAAGGTTGAACTGAGCTGAGGGTATTTGACCTACAGTATTCTCATAGAAGATATCTGCTATTACGGTGATACTGTTGGCTTAGTACTTTCCATTTGCATGTGTCACGTTGATCACAATTCCCTTTGTCATCAACTTCTTTATAGGCTTAAACTTGTTTCTATTAGTTGTTACTAGTTCTCACAGATAGTATCTGAGTTATAATCATTATTATAATAACTAATTACCAGGGCTATTGTGTTTAAACAGGGTTTAATTATTTTCCTCACAATAACATTTGTTTAAACGTGCTCCATGTATTTACTGCTGAGGACATCGACCTGGACAGATTGTTGTGCATAGATTTACTTTATTATAGTTTTTAAAACATTTGTTCATTTTTCTATTTTAAAGAAAGTTTAGGTTGCAAAAAAAGTGTATGGATACAAGTAAAGCTTGCTTGTTTTTACACAATATTTCAAATCTTTTGCTAAGAAATATCTAAAATATTTATTTTTATCACTCATTTATTATTGTATTGATAAATTTATTAAATTATAATATCTTTTCCATCTGGGCCATTTGAAAAAATCCTTTGAGTCTAAAATTTTGTTCATTATGGTCTTAAAAAGTCTTAAATTTAACTTGGTGAAACCTGCAGAAACCCTGGTTTAAAGTATGTCAAAAAACCATGATGCCCCCAATATTAAACATGCTGAATGAAACGGGCACAAAAATTAATTGTTATAAAACATTGTACTGTATTTTAAACTATATGATGTTGTCGTGGGACGACGTGAGACAAAACAAACAAATTCTAGTGGAACAATAACGTTTAGCATTGCACTGCCTACAACTGGCCAACAAACTAGTCTAAAAATGACTTACTGCTTCAGAAATGGATTACAGCATGCTGATGATATGCAAAAAAATGAGTGTAAAGTTCATCAGTATTGACCATATTCTTCATGTACCAGCAGGCGCCGCCATTGGAATCTTTTTCGCTTGAGACTTTTTTTTTTAAATAATAAATTTTTAGATCCCAAAAACAGTGTTACGCTGCTTAGGCATGGGACGATAACCGTTTTCAAGGTATACTGCAATTTGGAAAAGTCAAGGTTTTAAAACCGCTCAAATGTTCTGCTATACCGTTCCTTCAGTATATGTAAGGTTTTTTTTTTTTTTTTTTTTACTTTAGGTTTCTTAGGACAACAGTATCTCCAGCAGAAAACTTTTTAAATTGTAAATAAATCTGTGTTTTTGAAACTAATAAAGACAGTAGAAGTCAATGATTAATTTGAATGATTTAGCCTGACATGTTTACTGCTCCAATATACTTTAAAAGCTTCTCAAAAGAAAATATATTGTGTTCAAAGGGTAAAAAAAAGTATTTGTTTTTAACCCAGACATTTAAAAATAATATATTTTAGAGCAGTAATCACAGTACAGTCAAAACGTGATGTTTTTATTCAAGGTTATCATACCATCAGAATCTTATACTGGCCCATGCCTAATACTGCTTGATGTTGCAAA
>CAIGQQ010027739.1:0-11601 GCA_903798035.1 Danio albolineatus
ACTTTTTAATTTCAATGAAATAATCTGGAGTTACTTTAAAAAAAAAACACTTTGTTTTACTTTATTCTCATTTACTGATGGTTCTTCTGTAGCCGATTTGAGAGAAACTGCAAGTAGATGTGTTGTATTGAGTGTGAAAAATTGGGAATGAGTATAGAAGTACTGTGTTAGGCATGTATCAATCATGTGAATTGAACAAAACCAAATTCAAACTCATCTACTCTATTCGCATCCTAAACGTCTAGACAAGAGTTTGCTTAAGCACAACTGTACAGATACAATTTTCTATTTCTGTCAACCTGATATTTACCCACATCACGTTTCAATTTTTGTTTAAAAGGGCCTTACATTCATCAAAAATTTATATATATTTATTTATTTTTTGTTTTTTTTACAAACAAGTCATCCAACCTTATGAAAAGTAAAGCAAAAGTAACATAAAACATTAACTTACTTTAAGTGATGCAAGATTGTGATATATTACTCTTAAACGCAACTTTTCTCAACACTACACAGCAAAATCCGCTGAGTAAAATGTACTCAGTTCAGAGTGTATTTGGTCCCTCTCTAAATTCAGCAAAGGTTACTTTTAAGTTAATGAGACAATGAAAGGATTAATTAAGGATGACTGAGAACAGATGGTGAACAACTGCTGTTAAAAAGCATAAACAGAAAAGAAACACAAAACTACAACCGACTTCAAACAGCAGCAGCAGATTCACTTATCACTAAAACACAAAAAAGTGGTGGTGTTTTTTATTCATTCATTCATTCATTTTCTTTTCGGCTTAGTCCCTTTATTAGTCCGGGGTCGCCACAGCGGAATGAACCGCCAACTTATCCAGCATTTGTTTTACGCAGCGGATGCCCTTCCAGCCACAACCCATCTCTTGGAAACACATCCATACATTCTCATTCACACACATACTCTACGGACAATTTAGCTTACCCAATTCACCTGTACCGCATGTCTTTGGACTGTGGGGGAAACCTGAGCACCCGGAGGAAACCCACGCAACCACGGGGAGAACATGCAAACTCCACACAGAAATGCCAACTGGCCCAGCCGGGGATCGAACCAGCGACCTTCTTGCTGTGAGGCGAACGTGCTAACCACTAGGCCACCGTGGCGCCCTGGTGTTTTTTATTGTTGTTGTAAAAGTTACTTAATCAGTTAATTCTCATTAATATCACTACATGGAATTTTGTAGAGTGTGGCAGAAATAAGGCCCAACAGGTTGGTAATAAGTAAAGCTGCTGTTTGTGGAGTTGCTTAATGATCCTCTGCTGAGATTTTGAGAGATTCAATGTGCTTTATTTCAGTTTATTTCATCCAAGGCTGTTACTGAAGGTAAATGTAGTTTTGAGTTTCTCTTCTGATTGTGCTTATTAACAGCAGGTGTTCATCATCTGTGCTCAATCATCCTTAATTAATCCTTTCGTTGTCTCGTTAACTTTAACTCTGCTGCTGAGTAACTTTTACTCAATTTAGAGAGGGACCAAATACACTCTGAACTGAGTACATTTTACTCAGAGGATTTTGCTGTATACATACATGTTGGTAACAAACAGCTAGTACATTTTCTGTTATTTTAAAGACTTAATTCTCTATAATATTTCTTAAACAAGATTGTTGTACTAAAATGTCAATTAAAAGTTATTTTATTAATCTGTAGAGTTGAATTTTCAGCATCAAAAGTCGACAGAGAAGAGATAAAATTCCCATGAAGCAATTCACAATTGTAAATAAACAGAAAACTCCATGTGAACCACAAAATACGAAACCTCTTAATTAATGGATTTTTTTACTGTGGAGTTGACAGTTGTCAAATGTATTGCAACTGCGCTGCATGCAAACAGTGTTTCAATTCCAGCTAGTACAATAAAGTCAGAAATTGTGCCACTACCCACAAGGCAGGTAAGATCATGTATACAAAGGACAATTCAAAGCAAACAAACAATCAATCAAACAACAACTAACTAAACAATCCAGACAGGAACAAGGAGCTCACTCAGACATTTTATTCATTAATTCATTCGTTCATCTATTTTCTTTTCGGCTTAGTTCCTTTATTAATCCTGGATCACCACAGCGGAATGAACCGTCAACTTATCCAGCATATGTTTTACGCAGCGGATGCCCTTCCAGCTGCAACCCATCTCTGGGAAACATTCAGACACATTCATTCACACACGTACACTACCGACAATTTTGCCAACCCAATTCACCAATACCATATCTTTGGACTTGTGAGGGAAACCGGAGCACCTGAAGGAAACCCCAACAACCACAGGGAGAACATGCAAACTCCACACAGAAATGCCAACTGACCCAGCCAGGGCTCAAAACAGCAACCTTCTTGCTGTGAGGCGAACGTGCTATCCAATACGCCACCCTGGTTCCCTTCAGACATTTTAGTAACAATTTAACAAGACTTCACAATGTCTGTGTGTGTAATGTCCACTGCTCTGTCAGTGTAATCAGTGATGGTCAAGGCAGTATAATCAAATTAATAACAGCTGTAGATGGTTGATTGGCACAACGCATGATGGGAAGTATAGTCCCGGTGAATGACAGAGGTGATATTTGAAGTGTCCTCTAGTGAGTATTATGAGCACTCTAGCTGGAACTCATAACAATAACGAAGACTAAAATTTGCTTTTATCTGCCCATCCTATTGTTTTTCTGTCACAGCTAGAGTTGAAGCCGATGCTCCAGGCGGGTGTGGCTGGATTTAAGTGCTTTCTGATTCACAGTGGAGTACAGGAGTTTCCTTATGTTACTGATGCTGATCTGCATTCAGCTATGAAACAGCTCCAGGGCACAAACAGCGTTCTGCTGGTGAGCTTATTTATTTTCTGCTCACCCCAATATTTTCAGCTTGGTATCTGATTTCATGGAACATTTCTGCCACAATGAATATCTCACACCAACATTATCTTTTTTTGTTTTGTTTTGTTTTGTTTTTTTGCTTTGTTTTTTCACATACAACATTTTAATTTTTATTATTTGTAATTAAAAAGAATTACTTTTTTTTGTTTTTTTTCTTGGTTTTTTTATGAAATTCCCCATTACAGCTGTTATTTCCCATTAATTAATTTGGTTGCTCAACATTTCTGTCATGATAAGTAACTCACTTCTTTCTGCACTAATGCTAACATAGTGCAATATTGGGGTAAAACTGTCAATGAGTTCATGTAGAACCATATCTTATTGTGCAGCAATAAACATGAATTAAAGACTAAAAAATGATCTGCAATTATGATTCATATACTGAACTTAAATTGAAGTTATGCAATAACTATGCCCCATTTGGTTTAGTTTCATGCAGAACAAGAACTCCCGCATCCAGTTGCTGAGATAGGAGGTATGTGAATAAATATGTGACCCTGGACCACAAAACCAATCTTGTGGTGCATGGGGTATCATTCTTGCAATAGCCAAAAATACATTATAACTGTTAAAATGTTCATTCTTTTATGACTAAATTTTATTATTCTTTTTTATGATTCTTTTATTTTCTTTCATGATACAATTATTAGAATATTTAGTAAAGACCTTGTTGCTTGAAGATATTTTGTAAATTTCCTATTGTAAATATATCAAAACTTGGTTAGCAATGTGGATTGGACAACTTTATTGCATGATTTTCTAATTATTTTGATGTTTACTTTGATTTTGAACCCTCGGATTGCAGATTTTCAAATAGTTTTATCTCACCCAAATATTGTCCTATTCAACAATACATCAATAGAATGCTCATTTAATCAACTTTTATATATTTATCATTTATTAAACTTCACAAAATCACAAACATTTCTTATTTTAACACAGAACTTTCTGCTTTTCTCTTGTTACTCAGATCCACAAGAATATTCCACCTTCCTAAAGTCTAGACCTGACATTATGGAGCTTGAGGCCATCCATACCGTCATTGAGTTCTGCTTACAGTACCAGTACGTTATTCGACCAGATAGCTTGATAAAATCCTAAACTCTTAATTATCTGATAGCTGTTTCGACATATCAGAGTAGCCAATCAAGAGATGAAGGGTCACTTGTTCTGTTCCTACAATCAGAGTGCGATGCCACATTGTGCACCTGTCATCCGCTGAGCCTCTGGAGCTCATTAGAGCAGCGAAACAAGCTGGAGCTCCGCTGACAGTGGAGACCACCCACCACTACCTTAACCTGTCTGCAGAGAACATCCCAGGAAGGGCCACTCAGTTCAAATGCTGCCCCCCAATACGGAGCACGGCCAACCAGGTGTCCAAAAACACACACTGAATTTTTTTATTCAAATCAAAATGTCAGAATGATTTTTATTCACAAACTGGGAATCACTGTAAGCAATGTAATGCTTGTGTTTTGGAATACTTTTAATACAGTCTTGGTCATTTATTAGTGGCCCCACACATATATTTGTTTCAGAAATTAAAGACGTCCTAAAAGGTCATGCATTCAAATGATTTTTTTCTCTGTTTACTCATCATAATGACACAACAAAAAGTTATTTTCTCATTAACATGACATCATTTTTTGATATATCAGCATAACAAAAGTTGCTTTCTCAAGTTTCCGACATGTTTTTTCAGCTTATTCTAGGATGTTAAATGCATATACATTGCAGCTTTCACTTTTTAAAGTAATTGTAAATATCTTGAAAAAAGGATGCATTGAGGCAAAATCCAAATGAAACATAATCTAATTCATACATGCAACAACTTATTTTGTTATAAAGGTTGGGGAATCCATCTGAATATCTTGGGTATACATTGGATAGTTATGAATATTAATAATTAATATTATTAATAGGTATAAATAAAAAATAAAGAAATAAATAAATACATACATACATAAATAAAAAAATAAAGAAATAAAGAAATAAAGAAATAAAAGTTGTGAAAAAACATCTTTTTGTTATGTCAAGATCTTGAAAAAAATAAAAGTTGGGATCACAAGAAAACAAATTACATCAAGAGCAGAAGAAAGCTGAGAACATGAGAAAGCAAGAGAGAAAAACAAATATTTGAAGGCATGGCTTCTTAGGACTTTCGTAAAAAAATACATATGGTTCAAATTTATTGATTTTTCTTTTATGTCAAAAATCATTAGAATAAAGGTCATGTTCCATGAACATATTGTTAATTATCTACTGTAAATATGTCAAAACTTGATTAGTAATATGCTTTGCTAAGTACTTAATTTGTACTACTTTAAATACAATTTTCTCAGTATTTAGATTGTTTTCAGACCCTCAAAAACACAATGTTTTTGTTGTTGTTGTTGTTGAACCAAATGAACTGATCTAGTCATTTCAACTTATAGCAATGAAACTGATTAACAACATAGGGTTAAACTTTGCCTTACTTTAACTGATTTTAGCAAGTTACATTTTAAGTATGACAAAAAAAAATTGTCAAGACTTGCGTAGTTGCATCTTAGCCAAATATTGTCCTAACAGCTTCCAGACTTTGTATAAATAAAAAATATAAATAGATGGGTCACATTTATACTTTTATACTGTTTTTATGTCCAACTGTTTTTATGTCCAACAGTTTCAAATTTCTAGTCATTAATATTCAACTGTTCAACCGTTATCTGCCAGTAATAAATCTGGTTCCTCATCAGGAGCTGTTGTGGTCTGCACTTAAAGCTGGTGACATCGATATGGTTGTGTCAGATCATTCACCATGCACACCTGACCTGAAGTGTTTGGACAGTGGCGATTTCACACAAGCATGGGGTGGGATCTCTTCCCTGCAATTTGGTAGGTTGTCATTTTACCAGTGCACTCATACACTCTATGAAGGCCAAAGTCCTGTGTAAACAATGCTCTACTAACAGGTTACCAGTAATACCAATTATTAACTTTGAAACTGACATTCAGTGATTATGTCACACACACAAAAAAAAAATTAAGGCTGTTTATTAGCAGATTTATAAAGAATGATCTTATTCTACATCCCTAATCCATGCTTTTAAAGGTGAAAAAACCCTGTAAAAATCTGTAACCGGATTTACAATAAGCTTCTTTAATATATACAGTGAATAACCATAAATTCACTTTCCCAGAATTCCCCACATCGCATTTCAATTTTTGTATTTTTTTCTTGCTTTTTTTCTCATCAGTTATGCACATTGTTAAATAATGCTTTTACAAATAATGTTTATTGCATTCATTTGAGTTCAGATGTGTTACCAAGATGGTGTTTAGTAGTTTAGTAGTGAATGATACTGAGCACCGACATACTAGTACATTTCTCTGCTTGTGGAAAAGCTAGAAGCGATGAGCATTGGTTCATTATTTGTCGCCGCATGCATTTGTTTGGGCTTTGTCTGCTTAAAAATAGTTACAACGTGCAGACTTTAATATTTAAAAACATTGGTAGATTAACGCTATTAATTATTGAAATACGGGAGTTTTCAGTAAAATTGTCAAATTTATTTTATAGTTTCTGTTTTAAAATGTAAAATTGACAATCACAGCTGCCTTTTTTTTACGGTAATTCTACCGTAAAACAATTTTTTGTAGTTTAGGCTAAACGTCTTAGTTAATGGTTTTAATAGCATGAATTGTACCTTCTAATTTTGTCGTTTTAAAAAAATGTATCTACCATTGCAGAAATAAAAGTATGCATATTATTGGCTGTCCAGGATTAAATAGCATGACCAAAGTCACAAAAACATTAAAATAAAAGTCTCCTGACATAAATATAACACCAACTGAGGAACATAAAATAAGGAAACCATCATGGTTTGGTGTTACTTTGCAGAATCATGTCCTAAACAATTAGGAAAGCTCAAACACATGAATCAGAACATTTTGCAAAATCATGAAGGGCCATTTGTCTGACAACTGTAGCGCAACAGAAGTTGCGTTATGCAACATGACAATGACCCAAAGATCAGGATAAATCAACAGCAGTGTGGGTTCATCAGAGGAAAATAGCCTCCTGGGGTGACCCAGTTGGAGTCCAGGGGCCGGTTGCACCAGCAGTGCATAAGTCAAAACGTAGCCCAGTTGTGACGTAAAGGGACATTAAGTTACAACTTACACAGTACTTATTTTTGTGTTGCACCACTGAACTAGTTTAAACGTAAGGCTATGGTCCTACTTAACACTTATGGCAGCCTCCCATGTAAAATGGTAGCATATAGAAGACAGCGAGATTAGTTCACATTGAGGAGCTTGTGATGATCATGAAGAACCATCTCCCTCTGCTCACAGCCTTAATTGTTCCCCAGATATCACGTTTGTTTGTTTGTGATGAAAGAGTTCAAATTTCTTTCAAGTGTTTTGTGTTGTAGTCAGTTTAAACAAGTAGGCTATTTCTTCACGACTTGAGTTTTTCTCCCTGTTGTTTTCTCTTTCGTGTGTAGGTGTTTTCATTTAAAGTTTTGATAACATCATGTGTATTTCACATGCATTCGTGGCTTGCGATGCACATACTCTATGTGCATTAACTGTTATAAGTGACTTACTGTAATGCAATAAAAATACACATTCATAAAATACATTTCACAAATGCAAAACACCATTTGCAAATAGTGTACAAAAAGTTTTGAATGTTTAAAATTTTCGAGTTCATCCTGAATGAGAATGTGTAAATCCTCTTTCACGTACAGCTCCCCCTGGATATGTATGTGTGTGTTTTGAGACTTTGATGGCAGAAGCAGGCAACTCATACCTTTCAACCAATCAGATGAGAGCTGTATTCAAGGTCACCTGCACACGTTTTGCGCTGTCTGCAAGAAGAGAAAGAGATGCGCAGGCTTCAAGTCAGAACTATTCAATTCCCTGACTTTCTTGGGAAATGCGTGTTTTGCATTTTGTTTTTGTATTTCTGTTATTTTGTTAGTTGTAGTTAGTTTCATTTGGTTAGAGTGTGCATTTTGTTTATTATTTTCTGTGGGTCCTCTCCGAAGTAGTTGGCTTCATGTTTTGGGTGATTAAAAAAAAAGAAAAAGAAAAAGAAACACGAAAAAAAAAAAAGACAAATAAAGGGACCCGACTCCAAAGGGTCATAAAAGTGAATTTTATTTGTCTGGTGGTCTTTTACGATGGGCCTTGACTCTAGACCAGCGTCATAACAACCTGAAGTAACGTAATATAGTGAGGATTTTCATACTACCCCTTAAAGAAATATTTATTTCAAGGTTTCACATACTTTTTCTAACCAGAACAATGAAATTATTTTGTTTATTATAGCCACTTGGATTAGACCCAATTTTATGACCAACTACACATCCACAGAAATGTATTGTATACAAGACATATCACCAAATGCAAGAACTTGTCATTTTTTTTCTTCAATTACAAGACAAAAATCCTGCTTACCTACTAACTGCCTCCATATTTATCAACAGGTCTATCTTTGTTCTGGACTTCCGCTTCTAAAAGAGGATTTTCATTCATATTTAAAATGACATGGTATATGAATGCGTTTTTATCCTTAAAGGATGAGTTCACCCAAAATTAAAATGCACTCACAATTTACTCACCCTCAAGTGATTTCAAACACCTTCATGAGTTTCTTTCTTCAGGTGAACACTTTTGAAAATGATATTTTGAAAACTGTTATAAACCAGTATTCATTGACTTCCTTAAATAATCTTTAAAATATCATTTGTGTGTATGTGTGCGTGTGTGTGTGTGTGTGCGTGTATACAAGATACATCACCAAATGCCAGAATTTGACATTTTTTTTCTTCAATTACAAGACAAAAATCCTGCTTAGCTATTAACTGCCACCATATCTATCGACAGGTCTATCTTTGTTCTGGACTTCCGCTTCTAAAAGAGGATTTTCATTCTCTGACGCAGCAAGACTCTTATGTGAAGAGCCTGCTCGACTCTGTCGCCTTGACAACCAAAAAGGGAGTCTCATTCCAGGTCACGATGCAGACTTAGTCATTTGGGATCCAGAAAAAGAGTTTACGGTGAGAATGAGAGGGATTTACTCAAGGGGGTTGATCTGAGGTGCTCAAAATAACCAACATCATGATAAAACATGCTTGTTGCTATAATTATGTGTTCCTCAATAAATTCAAAGAGCAAGTGAACATCTCAGTTACTTTCATAGGTGAACGAAGACAACATACACCACAAAAACAAAGTAGGTCACTTTTTATAGAAGACCATGGGACTGAGTGTGATTTATTTTATGTGCTGTAAAGGGTAATTGTTTTTCACTTTTTTTCAGTTGACACCTTACCTTGGTCGTGTTCTGCGAGGTATGGTGAGGTTCACTATAGTGCGAGGTCGGGTGGTTTACAGTCATGGATCGTTCAGTTCTCAGCCGTTGGGGAAGCATCTCCTAATCCAGGACAAGACCACGGCCTCTGTGTAAACAAAAGCATTGAAGCATAATACATATCTTTTTCTGACTGGTAATATCAGTAAGTTCTATGTAAACTTTTCTTTGTAATTTGGTCACACTTTATGATTAAGTTCCATTTTAGTTAATGCATTTTCTAACATGAAATAATAATGAACCATGCTTGTACAGAACTTATTCATCGTAGTTGTATATTTACAAATGCATTATTAAAATTCAAAGTTGTGCTTGTTTAACATTAGTTAAGGCAAAGTGAGTTAACAATAGCAGCCCAGCTAACAAATTTAGGTTGTGAGAACGTTCTCATAACGTGATTTGTAACGTTCCGAGAATGTTGAGACGTCCAGTTTGCTTAAATGTTACTAGAACGTTTATGGTTAACATAACATCCTTACAATGTTTTCAAAACCTAAATTTCCTCCAAAATATAATGTTCTAGTAAGAACGTTTATTTGTAACGTTCCAGTAACGTTGAAATGTCCAGTATGCTTATTGTTGCTAGAACGTTTCTTTATGGTTTGCCTAACGTTCTTACAATGTTCAACCTACGATGAGAACGTTCATCAAGTACAAATAACGTCCTGAAGATGTTCCAAGAACTTTGTAATAAGAACGTTTTTCATCAACATTATGAGAACATTCATTAAGTACAAATAACATCCTGAAGACGTTCAAAAACTTTGTTCTAAGAACGTTTTAACAACGTTACAAGAACGTTAATAACATTATGAGAACATTCTAAAAACGTTCCATTGATAACGTTCTGTGCTAACATTTTCACAACTTTTAAAGAACGTTAGTGAACGTTCTGGGAAAGTTCCCTGTTAGCTGGGAGCAAACCACTTGATTTGTACGTGTTTGTGTGACATATCAGGACACAAATCTGTATAATTACACAGGTGTGACACCGGTGCAAAAAGGTAGTGAAATATGTGGACATTGCTAACGTCCTCATATCTCAAAAAGCGTATAAATCAGACAGAATGAGTTTATTTCAGAGACTAAAGCTGTACACAGTCTACTGTGATGGTTGGGCTTGGGGGTAAGGTGGGGTTAGAGCAGGGGTGGGCAAACTCTGTCCTGGAGGGCCGGTGTCCTGCACAGTTTAGCTCCAACACTAATCAAACACACCTGAACATGCTAATCAGTGTCTTCAAGATCACTAGAAATCTATAAGCAGGTGTGATTGATTATAGTTGGAGCTAAACTGTGCAGGACACCGGCTTCCAGGATCGAGTTTGCCCACCCCTGGGTTAGAGCAATTCAAAATACAGTTTGAGCAGTATAAGAACAATGGAAGTCTATGTACCCACATTTCACAAAAAGCAAACCAGTGTGTATTAACTAATGTTAAAAAAGATGAGAAATGCTGTAATAAATGTATTGTTCATTATTTGTTCTTGTAAGTAAATACATCAACTAACGATAACCAATTAAATCTTATTGTAAAGTGTTACTAATTATTGTGTGTGGTGCTATTAAATATGTTAACAGAGTGCAGACAAATGTTAAATAGATATTACTTTTAAACAAATTAATAGGTGTCAAGGTGGCGCAGTGAGTAGTACAATCACCTCACAGCAAGAAGGTTGCTGGTTTGAGCGCTGGCTGGATCAGCTGCCATTTCTGTGTGGAGTTTGCATGTTCTCCTTGTGTTTCCTGGTTTCCCACAGTCCAAACACATGCTCTATAGGTGAATTGGGTAGGCTAATATGTCCGTAGTGTATGTGTGTGAATGGGAGTGTATGGGTGTTTCTCAGAGATGGGTTTCAGCTGAAAGGGCATCCACTGCGTAAAACAAATGCTGGATAAGTTGGCGGTTCATTCCGCTGTGGCGACCCCAGATTAATAAAGGGACTGAGCCGACAAGAAAATGAATAAATTAATTAATTAATTTATTGCAAATAATGAAATATTTAAAATGACATGGTATATGAATGCATTTTATCCTTAAAGGATGAGTTCACCCAAAATTACACTTGCACTAACCATTTCTTCACCCTCAAGTTATTTTAAACACCTTGATGAGTTTCTTTCTTCAGGTGAACACTTTTGAAAATGATATTTTGAAAAATGTTATAAATCAGTATTCATTCACTTCCTTTAAATAATCTTTAAAATATAATTTGTGAGTGTGTGCGTGTGTGTGTGTGTGTGTGTGTGTGTGTGTGTGTGTGTGTGTATGTGTGTGTGGGTGTGTGTGTGTGTGTGGGTGTGTGTGTGTGTGTGTGTGTGTGTGTGTGTGTGTGTGTGTGTGTGT
>CAIGQQ010027739.1:11611-27369 GCA_903798035.1 Danio albolineatus
TGTGTGTGTGTGTGTGTGTGTGTGTGTGTGTGTGTGTGTGTGTGTGTTCGTTCAACTGAAAAAAGATACCCAAATATGTTTAGAACAAGTAGAAGGTGAATAAAGGATCACATAGGTAAACTATCAATGTAAAATACGAATATGGGGATTTTATTGAACTTTTTCATTTAATTATTATTTTATTGATTGTCAATTAATACTTTTTTACATATGATGGTGTTAATGACAACAATCATTGCAATTATACAGGGACTGTAAATAAAACTTCAAAGCAAAGATAAGTAATGTTTAACATTCTGAATAAAACATTGAATCTTAGATAGTGCTTCTTTCAAAAATCTGTCATTTATTTATGGATTATTCTTGTTTTGTACAAAAGAACAAAGTATTATGGACACTATGTCCTACTACAGATGCTGGACTCACACAACAACAACAACAACACAAAAACACAATGTACAGTTTTAGGACTTAAATACTAGTGTCCCTTACTCTGTTTAACAAGTATATAGAATCTAAAAGAAAATCTTTTTTGAACTTAAATTAATTTTTAAACTGTAAAATAAACTGAAGTTGATACAGTGGTGGCCCAAAAATGAGAATGCTAGTATTTTTATCAGACAGATCTTAGTGTGTCAGTATCAGTTTAGATTCTCAAACATTTATTTTGCTATTAATTGTAATAGTCGAGTGGGATGGGCTTCCCTGATTTTATGAGCACGGGGACGTCCCTAGAATGCATATTCGATATTCCAGCCCTGGTTGCATTGTGACAGTATCAGCACTTAGAGTGAGATGATTGGCCAAAGGGTGAAATGTTTGCCCACATTTAACTTGAGTTAACCATTACCTCAGTCTGTCAGTGCACTGGCAGCATTATGTCGTCTCTGTCTGTCCTTCCACCGGAATGTCTTCTAAAGCCTTTCCCCGTTCCTCAACGGCTTATGCTGGGACCAGGACCGTCCAATGTACCTGCACGGATCTCAGCAGCTGGAGCGCAGCCCATGCTGGGACACCTGCACACAGAAACCATTGAGGTATTGCAGTATGTGCTTATTCAGAGAATTCAACAGGCACTACTGACTTTTAAAGCCTTTGTCTTCACCTAGTAAATGAAGCTTTACAATGTTGAAAGATGTTCGTTTAAAGGGACAGCTCACCCAGTAATTAAAAGGAACCAAAACAGGAAAAAAGATATGTAGTTGCACTTTGTACATTTGTACTCTATTTAAATCTAAAGTATCGGTAGTTGAATGCAAAACATGGGTTAGAGTTATTTTTTCTGACTTAATTGTTTAAGAAATGTGAACAACAGAGTTGGAGAGAAAGAAAAATCAGAGTTGCAGTCTTCAGTGAAATATAGGGGAGTCTCAGTCCTGGTTTGTGGCTGGATTGCTGCCAGTGGTGTTGGCAATGTTGTCTGATCTGATGGGATTGTGAATGCTAAAAAGTAACAGGACTTTTAAAAGACAGGTTTTAATCCAATACACCTAAAATATTATTCTCTTTCTCGTACCTCACTAGTAAGGTTTTTTATTTTCCACCATGCTAATAATCCCAATCATATTTGGAGAAAGAAAAGAGAAAAAAAAACAGCTAATTAAAATACAGACGGTCATAAAATAGCCTTCATGGAGTCCAGACCTTAATATTATGAATCCATTTCTAAATCTAAATCTAAAGAAGAATTCTAGAAAGTGACGAATGAGGCCTGATATTACATAGCACATTATTTCAGAAAACTTCAGGACAGTCTTTTAAAAACAGTTCAGGTTTTCTTGTTGCCAAGGGAGGTCACTTTAAGCACAGACTTTGGCTAAAAGTAATTTTGTTTTGAAACTTGTGCTATTTTTGTACACATTTTCATACAGTAAATCTTTTCTGTTTGTATCATATTAAAAAGGCTGCACATATATAAATGTTTGTTACATTTTAATGTTTCAGATCATCAAACAAGTTTAAATATTGGTTAAAGATAACACAAGTGAACACATCACATATAGTTTTGAAATTAAAGATTTTTAATATTAACGGAAAACAAAATACGAAAATACATAGCTGTGTGTGAAACCCACATAGCAAATGTTTTCTAGCCCAGCTCCGGTCCACACAATAACTTTTCCCTCAGCCCAAGTACTGTAAAGAGCGACGGCCCTGAAGGGGCCCATAAGTGGACTAAAAACAAGGGCCACACATGGGCCATATCTAGCCCAAATATTAGCCAATTTATTACCCTTAATTAGCCCTGAACTGGGCCAAAACAGGTTTATTATTGGTGCTGATTCTCAGCTGCAAGTTAACCATATAAACACCACCATTTTAACAGACACCTAAAAAACTGAGCCATAACTCAGCCTAATGTTACCTAAACAACATGAACAATCACTACACTAATCTGGACCACACACTTCCCGTCCACAACTGGCCCAAATTTGCCGTCTTGCATGCAGTGCCATCATTGCCATGCATGGCCCACATTTGGCTGACATTATGCATGCCAGTGCTGGCAACACGCCAGCACTGCCATAATAAGCCACATTTGGGCCAAGTCCGTTCACTATGTGGGAAGAGTGCTTGCCCCCTAAACCTAGTAACTGGTTGGGCCACCCTTAGCAGCAACACCTGCAATCAAGCATTCTCAATAACTTGCAATTGAGTTACAGCGCTGTGCAGAATTGTTGTAATTTAGCCACATTGGAGGATTTTCTAGCGTGAACCGCCGTCATGCCACAGTGCCTCAATTAGATTCAGGTCAGAATTTATGACTAGGCCACTTCAAGGTCTTAATTTTGTTTTTCTTTAGCCATTCAGAATTGGACTTGCTTCAGCCTGAGGTCACTAACAAATGGCCGGACATTCTCCTGTAGGATATTTTGATACACAGCAGATTTCGTGGTTGCATTTATAACAGCAAGTCTTCAAGGTCCTGAAACAACAAAACAGCCCAAGACCATCACCACTCCCATAACCACATTTTACTGTTGGTGTGATGATTTTTTTCTGAAATAGGGGGTTACTTAGGCTACACGTAATGAGACACACACCTTCCAAAATGCAAACCATGCAAACCATTTTTGGCCAGTTTCTTTCTTATGGTGGAGTCATGAACACTCCCCTTAACTGAGGCAAGTGTGGCCTGGGATTCTTAGGATGTTGTTGTGACTTTTTGTGACCTCTTGTGACCAGTTGCCTCTGTGCGCTTTGGGTAATTTTGATCAACAGGTCACTCCTGGGAAGGTTTTCCATGGTTTCATGTTTTTGCCATTTAAAGATGGCTCATACTGTGGTTCACTGCAGTCCCAAAGCTTGATGTCTAGCTTTTGAGGATCTTTTGGTCTACTTCTCTTTGACAGGCAGGTTCCTATTTAAGTGATTTCTTGAATTTGAACAGCTGTGGCAGTATTTATGCCTGGTTGTAGCAAGAGAAATTAGCTATGTGGTTTTGGATTTTGTTATCCCTCAATAATAAAAAACTTATATATATATCAATTTGTTTTCATTAATTCACCATTTGCAAGCTAAAGTTCAATGTTTTTAGTAGTAGTAACAGTTTGTATAAAACTTGAGTAAAACATAATCAAATCAAGAAATGAATAGATTTAAAATTAAATTAAATTGCAAATCAGAAAGACAACTAATCAGGATATTTGAATCAATATCCAGTCCAACTCACAATAAAGTAAGATAGGGCCTACTTTAGCATGCATTTAAAAAACTTTTTTTTTTTTTTTTTTTTTTTTTTTTTGCTGCTTGTTCAAGTTACATATTTTAAAATGAGCTGAATCAACACAATTCTTGACAACTTAATTAATTCATGGAGAATTTGTAAAAACAGCCAAGTTAACAATCAATTTTTGTTGGGAGTACATGAAGGAATTGTGTGGAAGCATTTTTACAGTGAGTCACCATGAATATATTCCATAAAATTTAAATCCATGGTCATTAAGATTTTTCAAAATATCTTCTATCATTTGGTGCTTCATAAAAGAAATAAACAATTGTAACAACGTCATGATAGTGTAAAATTTCAGGGTAAATTATTATCCCTTTAAAACATCTCCATCATAAGTAGTGAGATTGTATCTATTAACGTAGGCCTACACCTTCTACAAAGTTAAAATAGCTTGAATGAGAGATGTTGTGATGTTCTGTTTTATTAATAATTCTGTCATCATTTAGCATGTGCTGTTTTTGCTTCCAGATTATGAATCAGATAAAGAGCGGCATTCAGTATGCGTTTCAAACCCAAAACCGAGTGACTCTTGCTGTGAGTGGACCGGGTCATGCTGCGATGGAGTGTGCCATCTTTAACTCCCTGGAGCCTGGAGACAAAGTCCTCATAGCAGTGAATGGGATATGGGGAGAGAGAGCTTCAGAGATTGCGGAAAGGATAGGTATTGATCCTACTGTTAATAAAAGCTTAAAACTAAGAGTTGATAAAATGATTCAGAACATCATTATTTATATATCAAATGCTCTTGAACAGGTGCCAAGGTGAACACGGTTGAAGCCATGGCTGGGGGGTATTTAACAAATGAGGAAATTGAGAAGGTAAAAATTCTTTGATTAAACGTTTATGCATTGACTTAATAAAGGAACGCTCCACTTTTTTTTTTTTACTCCCCTAGAGTTAAACAGTGGAGATTTACCATTTTTAAATACATTCAAGCAATCTCTGCTTATAGCTTAGCATAAATCATTGAATCAGATTAGACCATTAGCATCTCCCTCAGTTTTAAAAAAGACTTTCAATCATTCTCATATTAAAAGCTTGACTTTTCTGTAGTCAGTTACAGTACATTATAGTTAATGAAGAGCTGCTATTTTCTAGGTTGATATGGCTACCCAGGTAGCAAAGAATTTGGGTCCAGATTTGGCATGAAGCCGCTAGGCATTCGTCAGGCACTGATTTACAGCATGTGGGCCAAACATGGCCTGGGTTTGGCAGAGGTGGCACCTTCTTTAGAGTGCCACACAAAACTTGGGCCAGATATCAAATGCAGTATTTGGACCAGATGTTAAAAATGTATATGTGGGCCACGTAAGTTTGGCCTATCTTGACCCACTTTTAAATCATTTTTGAGTAAAGAAAAAAAAAGGATTGAGGCTTTTTGAGAAAAAGCACAGACTTAAAGTGAAATGCTTCATGGGTTTATCAAATTCAATGCAGTCGTGATACACCAACATATCTGGCCAAGTTCAGGTCCAGTTATGGGTTATTAACTTGGCTGAGACTTGGCTCAGATATGGTCCATGTCTGGCCCTTGTAGGGAAGACTTGGTTCAATCATGTAGCGTAATTCACTGAGATATGTGGGCCAAGCAAAAGTTGATTGCGTGTGCCAGAGCTGGACCAGATAACTTTTTTGCTATGTGGGTAGGAATTATACTCTCATTCTGGTGTAATAATCAGGGAACTTTGCAGCCATGCCATAGCTTTACCAGACAGAATGATATTATCCAGTACCTGAAACTAGTCCCCAGCTAGGTAACATCGCTGCGTAATATCAATGTGCCTGCTGCTCCCACCAGACCTGGAGATCAGCTAAATTGTTTGAAAAAAGGTTCAAATTTAACTCTTGCACTTGTACTGTTTCCAAAAACCTGGAGTGTCTCTTTAAACTTGTTTTGTCCTGTGTTGCAGGCATTAAACAAATACAGGCCAGCCGTGTTCTTCCTCACACACGGAGAATCCTCCACAGGAGTGGTTCACCCCATAGACGGCATAGGCCCACTATGCCACAAGTGAGAATTTATTTCTACTGAAAGATAAGATAACTGAAAATCATTAAAAATATTGTTTTTTAGTTCTAATTTATTTTGAGGTAGACTTTACTCATATTAAAATTCACCTTTGTCTGATTTAGTCTTGCTCTTTTTAGGAAAACAGAAGAAAAAAAATTGATCAAGAGATGTAAACTACCGGTCAAAAGTTTGGCTTTAATTTATTTATTTTATTTATTTTATTTTACTTTTTGGAAAGTAAACTTCTGTTCATCAAGGCGGCATTTATTAAATGTAAATAAATAAATAAATAAATAAATAAATAAATAAATAAAAAGTTAAATATTTATAAAACAAAAATAAATAACTGCTTTCTTAATGTATGTAGTTTCAAATGAAATTGTTACCCCAGTCCTTATTGCTTTTATTACTATTACATTGACTAATTAAATTATAAACTACTTTTGAATAGTTATTTTATAGTGCAGTAACATTTCACATTTTTAAATTTTGTAAATTTTACTGACCCTAAACTTTTGACCGGTAGTGTCTAGAATGAGAATGCCCTTCGCACAATACCTTCTGCCATGACTAACCAGAGATCTTTAACTAGAGCAAAGAGCAAAATATCTAAGGGTCTTAGATATTATAATGATTTACTAAACTGAAACACAAACAATAACAACAACTTTCCCAGTTCATGGGTTGCAGCTGGAAGGGCACCAACTGCGTAAAACACATGCTGGGTAAGTTCGGTTCATTCCGCTGTGACGACCCCGGATTGATTAAGCAAGTAAGCCGACAAGAAAATGAATGAATGAATTAATTAATTAATGAATAACAACAACAAACTATTATTAAAATTGTTATTATTATTATTTCAGAACAATGAACACAAGGTAGGGCAGACATGACAATAGGCATATAATATTTTTTTAAATCTATATTTCAAATACTTTTTAAACATTTGAACAAAAATGACAGTCACACAAACAAACAAGAAAAATTACACAGGAAATAGGAAAACATCTTATAAAAAATTCTGTGGCTGTAAATAAATGTTTATTTATAAATTCAGATTTAATTAAATGCATCCCTTTAAAGGTAGCAGCTTTACAAACAATTTCTGAATTAAATGTTTCTGTTTCATTGAGCTAAAACAAGTAGCAGATATATTTACATTTATTAATTTAACAGATCCCTAAAAAGATGACAGATGAGCCCTTTAACATTCCCTGACAACATTTTAATTTGTTACATTTCAAAATATATTTTGTATGTCAAATCACACAAATATTAAGTTTTATACTGTATATTTATAAATATATTTCTTGTGTGTGTGTGTGTGTATACTGTATATTCCTACTTTGAATAAACACTGCTCTGTTCGCCAGGTACAGCTGTTTATTTCTGGTTGATTCAGTAGCAGCATTGGGAGGTGCTCCTATCTTTATGGATGAACAAGGTATCGTTGCACGTTATACTCTAGTACCAATCCCTAACTTTGGTCCATCATTTTTAAAATGTTTTTTTTTTTTGTATCTCTAGGTATTGATATTTTGTACACTGGCTCTCAGAAGGTCTTGAACGCCCCACCAGGAACTGCGCCGATCTCCTTCAGTGAGAGAGCATGGTGAGTCAGACACAAACAAACAAACAAACAAATACTTTTAAAATGAATGTCTCATACTTGAACATCTCATCTTTTTTGTTTGTTTTGGAAAACAGCCACAAAATCTTTAACAGGAAGACAAAACCAATCTCTTACTTCTTGGACTTAAACTGGTTGGCGAATTATTGGGGTTGTGACGACAAGCCTGTGCGCTCGTAAGCATCATTTATCACATGATTATTAAAGATTAGATGCCTCACTCATGTTATGCCAAAACAAAGCAGTCCATAATGATTTTTACATGGCAAAATTTTAAATCTATTTTCAATAATTAAAAGATGAAAGAACATTGTTTTTTTAACAGTTATCACCACACTGGACCTGTATCCTCTTTCTACGCTCTGAGAGAGAGTCTGGCCATCCTTGCAGAGACTGTAAGATCAAATATGTATACATAGAAGCTTACACAGGGTCATTTATGCATCAATAATCATAAATTTTGCATTGAATCATGAAAAACTGCATTGTATAAGCCCCATTCTGCAGCGATTTGTTGGTATCACCAATCAACTGTCTGAAAAAATGCGTTGAATCCAAGTTCTATAGGTATTCTATATAGTCTTTGGTTAAATGCATGGAGCATTTTCATACAATGCTTATCCATAACATTTATAACATAATTCCTAATGTCCTTCAAATATATATATATATATTTTTCTACTGGCCCAATCTGGCCAGCGGTTGAGATTTTTACTTGCCCTGCCAAAATTTTCACTGGCCCCACCAAAAAAAAAAAGTTAATAGCTTCTTAGCCACATGTTATGCACCAGATATATTCATTCATTCATTCATTTTCTTGTCGGCTTAGTCCCTTTATTAATCCGGGGGCGCCACAGCAGAATCAACCGCCAACTTATCCAGCATATTTTTTATGCAGCGGATGCCCTTCCAGCCACAACCCATCTCTGGGAAACATACATAGACACACACATTCACACACTACGGACAATTTAGCCTACCCAATTCACCTGTACCATATGTCTTTGGACTTGTGGGGGAAACCTGAGCACCCGGAGGAAACCCACGCAACCACGGGGAGAACATGCAAACTCCACACAGAAATGCCAACTGACCCAGCCGGGGCTCGAACCAGCGACCTTCTTGCTGTGAGGCGAACGTGCTACTCACTGCGCCACCGTGGCGCCCCGCACCAGATATATTGCACCAGAATTTGCTCTGAACCCATTTTCAATGTTAATGAATTTACAGCAATAAATATATAGACCTTCTTCCACATCACTAATCCTACCTCAAACCTAAAGGCTAACCTTCAAGATTTACCTTTAAATCTTAGGTGTATTAATAAAGGTCAAATTAGGAGTTTATTAAGGCAAAAGTGCTAGATAATTGTTAATGTACATCTGCATTAATTGCCATGAGAAATATTTATTGTTATACTAGTTTAGAAAGTCTCTTTACATCCGGACATCAGTCATTAAAATAAGTCGTTTGATGCATTTATATGCATTTTAATAATCAGTGTAGGACCAAGAAAAGTTTGTCCAATCAAAAGATTACCATAGCATTCATTTCACAGATAAAAGATTGCGTTCACAGTCATAGTTCAGACAGAGAATGGCAGGTGAACATCAACAACTTACATAGCTTCTTTTTTTAAGTTATTGCAATAGCTAACAACTAAAAAAATTTTATCTCTGGTGAATGTTATGGATGTATTGTAGTGATGTTGTCTAATGTGCGTTCATGTATTCAGTATAGCTTTGGATGACGATTTGCAGGGTGGGATGTAGGCTTTCAGTGCATGCAGGCTAATGCTAGCATTTTGAAAGCTCTCCTATTGCTCCTTGAAGAGCTTCAGAAAGTCATGAAGTCATCAAACATCAAGCAAGGAAAATAATGCAAATGTGTGTTTCCTCTTTTTTGATGTTGTTGTTGTTAATTAATAGGGTCTGGAAAACTCATGGAAACGGCACAAAGAGGTTGCAGAGTACTTCCATAAAGGCTTAGAAGAAATGGGCCTAAAATTGTTTGTGCAGGATAAGGTTGGCACATCATAACAGACCTCATTTACATAGACTCGTGTACATATCCAATCAGTACTGAAAACATGTAGTGTCTTACAGAAAGCAAGACTGCCAACGGTGACAACAATAGTAGCTCCGCCAGGATACGACTGGCGGGAAATTACAGGGTACATTATGAAGACCTTTAACATTGAAATCTCTGGCGGTCTGGGACCATCAGCTGGCATGGTGAGAAGATATTGCTTTTTAAAAATCGCAAATGATCAGGACAATAAAGCATTCTGGAGACATGTTCTGGTGAGTAAATGTCAACGTAACTTTTTTAAATCTCACATTATGTTACAGGTTTTGCGTGTGGGGTTGATGGGATGTAACAGCAGCAAGGTCAATGTGGATAAAGTGTTGGAGGCTTTGGCTGATGCTCTTAAACACTGCCACAAGAGCAGAGTCTGACAACATGGCCACTCTTCAATGAAAAGTCCAGATTGCTAACTATACATCATCATCATCATCATAAAAAAATTTAACTGTACTTTGAAAATTCATGCCATCCAATTTATATGAATATAACAAAGGACTATTCAACATGAGTTTGATATTTCAGTTCATATAAATACAAATAAAATAATTGTCAAAAAGTCTTGAGATGGTTTAAAAACATAAACTTAATAAATGAGTGACCCTGTACTTCTTGTGTCTTGAATAAACATTGTCAAATTAGTTAATAAGAGCGATGAGAACTGATTTTAGAAGTTTGTTGGTCTCTGAGACTTGAATTTTGTGGATACAACAGCCGGCTTTTTAGAATACACTGCTTTAATCAACAGTTACACTTAGACCCACAGAGAACACAAATGTTTGTCAAACACACCATACACTCTAAAAACTGCAGGGTTGAAAACAACCCAATTTGGGTTGGTTTGGCAACCCAGCGCTGGGTCAAAAAGGGACGTACCCAGCGCTGGGTTACGTTAACCCAACAATTTGGGTTACACGTTTAACCCAGCATGCTGGGTTGTGATTTTAACCCAACTATTAGTTAAAAATTACTCTCTGCTGGGTTGAATATAACCCAAAAAGGGGTCCGAAATTTAATCTAGAAACTGGTGATTAAAATCACTAAAATAAAAACAATTCCACAGCAATAAATACTTCAGTAATGAAATTTTATTTAAGACAAAACATAAAAAATGTGTCCATATGAGTTTAAGACATTTTTCCCATCTCCACCTCAGCATTAAGACAATTTCTATGACAATTTATCAAACTGTATCACAGTAACACCGTGCCTAAAGTCAGTAACAATGCATCAGACTTAAGTCAGACAAATTAACTTTAAAAAAATGCATATTTGAAACTTTTCATAATATTTACATCATGCATAAATCAGAAATCATCAGCAAGAATCAATTGCAATGTAATTGCAGAGTAGAGAAAAAAAATAGTATGCAGAAGCTATAATGAAAATGCATCTACATGACTGAAGTCAGAAACTTAAAATAACTTGTACGATAACTTAAAATACAAATTTGTGCACAAACATCATGGTGTATATATAAATAATCAACAGCAGTGAAGAAAAAATATGTGAAAGTAATAATGAAAAGGCATCAAACTGACTGAACAAAACCCCAAAAAAACTAAGATACAAATTTAAGATTAGGAAAAAAAAAAAAACATTTTATAACTTTCCCTTTAACAATTATGTGTAAACATAAATATATCTTGAGACATAAAGGAATCATCAGTAAGGATAATCAATTGCAATGTAAATGCAGTTTAGAAGAAAAATCAGATGTAGAAGTAATGATGAAACATGTAGATAGAAACATGGACTTTAAGAAAACAAATTTCAAATAGAAAAACATTTCATAACTTTTACTTGAACAATCATGTGCAAACATCTATAGATCCCGAGATATATAAGAGTCATCTGTAAGAAACATTAGTTGCAATGTAACTGCAGTGTAGAAGAAAATATATTTAGAATAAAAGTGCATCAAACTGATTGAAGTCAAATTTACTTCCAAGAAAACATGCATTTCATAACGTGCACAAACATTTATATCCATGAGCATCAAGATGACGGGTTGAGGCTGGAAGGGCATCTGCTGTGTAAAACATATGCTGGATAAGTTGGCGGTTCATTCCATTGTGGCGACAGAAAGAAGCGTTGAGGTCACAGTATTAAAAAATTACTGTTTGTCAGCAAAATTAATGCTCGCAGAACTGCCAGTGTCTCCTCCACAGGAAGTCCATACACCACAGTCTGTAGAAACTGCCACACCAGGGACCACTGCTTGGGGTAGTTCACACCAAAGATGTAGAATGCTTTAAAGCAAAGGTCCACTGCAGCAAGTAATGTACTTTGCTCATGTGCTGTGCCATTTATTATAGCAAAGGCTTGAAAGCAGTGGTAGTCTCCAAGCATGAGAACATAAAGAATTTCAATGGATGCTTGAATTCAATGGACGAAGATACTCAGCCATATTAGTCCCAATCTGAAAAATAAATAAATAAAATCATTAAGAATTAAAATGTTTACAAGTTTAATATCTTTAAAAAGTTAACTTTAGAACACCTAAAATACCTTTAGGAGCAATTAGGATCATAACACACCAAGCTATCAGCCAGTGTTGGCATTAGAAATCCACTTCCAGAATAACAACTTACAGATGATGCACCCCCCATTCATAAACAAATTTTGTTTTCTTTATGAAAACACTGCAGCATCATTCTTACTCATATAGTGGACTGATATGCTGCCCCGAGTTTAAACTTCCAAAATGCAGTTTAAATTCTGCTTCAAACAATCACAAATGCGATTGTAAACAATCCCAGACGAGAAAGAAGGGTCTTATACTGTATAGCACAACAATCTTCTTCTTTTTTTAATTAAAAAATACAATTTAAATACTTTTCAAAGTCAAACATTCATCTTGTCTTGCTCTGAACTGAACTGTGTGTATTCTAGCTCAAGACACTTAGGGCACTGAACACTCTGACTGTATTTTACACAGAGTTTAGGGAGAGTAAGGCAACATGAGCATTTGAAATAATTAAGTATTTAAATTGTATTTTCTTAATGAAAATAGATAAGACCCTTCTTCCTCAGGTGAGGTTGTTTGCAACCACATTTGGGATCATTTGAAGCATTTAAATTTTCTTTTGAAAGATCAAAATTAAGGCACCGTCTCAGTCCATGGAGATCGAGAAAAATGCTGAAATGTTTTCCTAAAAAAATAAATAAATAAATAAAACAAATGACTGAAGAAAGAAAGACATGAACTGGGAAACATCCATACACACTCATTCACACACATACACAACAGGCAAGTAGTTTAATTAATTCACCTTTAGCGCACATCTTTGGACTGTGGGGGGAACCGGAGCACCCGGAGGAAACCCACACCAACACGGGGAGAACATGCAGACTCCACACAGAAACACCAACTGACCCAGCCGGGACTCGAACCAGAGACCTTCTTGCTGTAAGGCGACAGCACTACCCACAGCGCCCCCCCTGCCGCTCTACTAACAAACATCAATAAACAAATAACATTTTCATTATTAATAAAATAACTGTAAGAAAAGCATTATGCATTAAATGCATCAAGAAACTTTTAACTGAATTGTTACCCTCTGAATCAAATAATTTGAATTTAATCAAAGACGAGGGAAGGTTCGCTCCTGTGCTAAAAATAAAAGAAAAAGCCACTAGTTGCATGAACAGCAAATTTTTAAAATTAACCAGTCAAAGACAAATTGGCATTTGTTTTTTAATCTCTCAGTTTAAAGTGTTGAAGTGGCTAATGATTACTAGGGCTGCCCTCTAATAATTGACTAACCATTAGTCAAAATGTATTAGTTGCAGAAAAAAAAAAAATCCACATTAGCAAAGTCACACAGATTGTTAACAGTAGATCTATGCAGTAGTAACCACATCAGGCATGATATCCAAATGCTCCCATCGACCTCAAATAAGCTATGGCTTACCATCTGAAATATAGTAGTAAATTTACATGGCTGCTCAATCTAATGCTAATGTAGAAATATGTGCACTAAATGTCTGTGCAGAGTGTGGAAGCTTAACAGCACCTGTGTGGTCACTTGCTCTCAAAATACTCTGCAATGTTTGGTCATTTAGATAACAATAATATACCTTTTGAAGATATGTTAAGACACTACATTTCTCTGTGTGCACTCACAATAAAAACAAAACACTGCAATCTTGTAAATAATGAAAGTAACAGGATGTGCTTTCTGCTTTCTCAGTCTCTATGAACTTGAGCACGGAAATCCAAAACTGTTTTTGTTTGCCTTATAAAATAGGCAATGTGGGCAATTAGAGACTAATTATTATGATTAAAATGGTTTATTAATAAATCTGTAATTTTTCAACTAATGCTTCAAATGAACATCACAAGTCAACCGGACAAATTTTAAGACAAGGGCATCCCTGATGATTACAACGAACCCAAGTAAAATATTACTACATACCTTCAAATGTGGGGATTAACTCTTCAAGATTCCATTCTTTTAGTTTGGTTTTCACCATTCATCTGAAATAGAACAACAGATAAAAGCATTTTAGCAAAATTAACTAAAAAAGATAATGTTAGCCAAAAGTCACTTTATCACAAAAACACTCCTGAATGATCATAATTATTCAGGAAGTCACATAAAACGGTGGTCAAACTTTTTTGCAGTCGAAGGTGATTAGGTTTGGATTTAGCCTTAGCTCAGACATTCCCATCTGCATCAAACTAACAATACATACAGGATTAAAGATAGCTTAAATCACGTTTAGGATGTAAAATGCTCAAAGTAAATTAATAACATTTGCTATTCAATGTACAGCTAAACAAAATGTACAAGCAGAGCAGGAAATTGATTAAGTATGTTCTGACCAAAAAAAGCTGAATTTAACACTTGTTACAAATTGTTCCAAAAACCAATTAACAAATATAAGTAACGTATCCAACACAGTAGATTCAACTGTATCTAACAGAGTAGACACTAAAGACTCTAAAATATAGGGTCTTTGCGTATACAAAAGTAATATTAAAAAAATACCTTATCCTTTCCAAGCTCCTTCCGATGTCAGGCGCGCTTTCCCATCCACTGAGCAACAGGTCCGGCCGCGGGGCAAAGCATCAGGTCGGCCGCGGGGTGAAGCAACAAGTCCGGCCGCGAGGCCGAGAAACAGGTCGGCCGTGAGTCGGAGAAACAGGTCCGGCTGTGAGTCGGAGAAACAGGTCCGGCCGTTAGGCGGAGAAACGGGTCCGGCCGTGAGTCGGAGAAACGGGTCCGGCCGTGAGTCGGAGAAACAGGTCGGCCGTTAGGCGGAGAAACAGGTCGGCCGTTGAGGCGGAGGTAGCACATATCGTCAGAACACCGGCCGTGAGGCGAAGCTCGGTCGTCGCTTAGTCGTTAGGTTTAAAAAGGACCCTTTAAACACATCATACAGTAAACTAAACGTGTTATTTCTTATGAAAATTGTTAAATACAGACCAAATAACTTACTTCTCAGACAGAATTTCACTCGCTTCCCTCTAAAGACTGCGCAAAGAAAATGGCGGTTTCTCACGCTGATTTCCCCAATAATATCCAGCTGCAGGCCCGCAGAACCACACACGTTTCAGGCTCACACACAATCTAGCGCACACAATCTAGGCAAACCATATATGGTTACGACGGATGTTAATGTTATTAACGTCTTCTCGGACATCGTCATCAATATATTTATATATTGTTAATAAATATTGTACACAATAAACAATAGTGTTTACTATTTCACAAATATTGTGATCGAGACGGGTCAATGGGGAGCATTGTTTCCGATCGACATTCAATATAATAGACTGAACAGTTTTCCATCAGTCATCATAGATGATCAGTCATTATTTATCTGACAAAGTCCCTATAGCAGATACTCGTTTGCTGGTCTTGCTGAACGATCTAAATTGGACATGTTTAATTTATATAATGGATTCATTTTTAATGAAGAAGATAATAGCAAGTTAATATGTATAGGCAATAATTCATCCTTATATGTTAAAATAAATCTTTTTACATGTAATAAATGTAAAACACTATATTTTACTCAAGCGATTGAATAGTATTTATTTGCTTAATTTTCTAATAACTTTTTTTATTAATGATTTCCCACATTAAATACTATAGTAGTTTAATATTGTTTTAAAACCATAAAGTACTGGTAATTTGTGGTAATTATATTTGCAACAAATTTATCAATACAAACAAACTAACTGTTAGTAATAATAATACAAATTATTTATATATATATATATATATATATATATATATATGTGTGTGTGTGTGTGTGTGTGTGTGTGTGTGTGTGTGTGTGTGTGT
>CAIGQQ010027741.1:0-18150 GCA_903798035.1 Danio albolineatus
ATTTTGGTGACAGCGCCACCTATGTGTCAGGAGTTATAAAGCCTTCATTATTCATTAATAATGCAACTTACAAAAATGGCTATAACTTTTGACTGCGTTTGCCAATTTTGAAGAAACTGAGCTCAAATTATTCCTTAGGTGACGCGGAAAACATAGATACCACATATGCCATGATTGCCAAAACCATCTGTCCGCCATTTTGATTGTGTTCAAAAACGTACTTTTTCTAACTCCTCCTTGGCTATTGGTCCAATTTTCACCAAATTTGAGTCACGTGATCTTCAGACCCTGTTGACCAAAATTTATCAATTTTGTGTCGATAGGCGATACGGTTGTTGTTTAGTGCACTGACGAATCTGCTGGTACAATGCAAAACTGCATCTGAGGCTGTAACTGTGCAACGCTTATACATATTGACACAAAACTTAATGTGTGTCATTGTCACCTCACACTCATCACCTCACATAAATTTGGCAGCAGCGCCACCTACTGGTCAAGAGTTATGAACCAATAAATTATTCATGTGCTTATGTTTTTACTTGCAATTCCAGATACATGAACTTCAAAGGTATTAAGAACTCATTGTTTCGCTTGACCTGGTGCTCTCTTTGCCACTTGCTGATCATGGCCTCTGCACCTTTTTGACAATGGGCCATTGGTTTGCTTGGCCCCGCCATTGCTGCTTGCAGCTATATTTATTATTATTATTATTATTGTTATTATTTTTATTATTAACAACGTAATAATTGTTATGGTTTAATAACCAATAACAAGTTGGTCAGGAAGTCAACAGGGACACTCTTAGGAAGGGAAGTTTACTGTGTCATATATTAGACAAAAGATTAAAAGGGCCAAGATTAGCTTAACATTACAAAATATCCAATATTAGGTAAGAACTTTGTGTTTCAGTCAGGAATGTTTTAATTATGAAGTATTTTTCCCACAGCATCGATACTTCAAAAAAGGATGAATAACTGGATGTCTGGATGATGATCTCAGGCAGTAGTTCTTAAAGGAAGAACCTGTATCTGTTTACTATAAGGGATATCTTTCCAGAAATTACCTACAACTATGCTGATTCTTCTTAGCCATGGCGTTCAAGGGTGAGTGTGTGCTCTCTCAAACACTGTTTTCTATTATCAGAGGCCAGCTTAGTTGTATTGTGTTATAGATTTTATTTATTAGTTTACTTCTTGATGTTTGAAATTGTTCTAAAGAAATGGACCCTTTTCACATTTCTGGGTTTCTATGTAGCGGAAAACATCATAGTTGGGTAAACTTAGAGCAGAGTGAATAGAAGAGTACAACAAATTATTTTTTCACAGCCCTATTTGCTGAAATAATAAAAGAAAAACTCCACAATGGTATTATCTTGACTTTCAGCAAAAGGAAATAAGTGTGAGACTAATAACCGCAGTCAGAGAAGAGAATAACATCAAATTTACTCTCAGCCCCATAGACGCTGCATTAAAAACACCTTGCATAAGCAGTAATTCATTTTTTGTAAGATAATATAATACATACATACATACATACATGCATGCATGTAAATGTTCACACTGTTTAAAAAATTTTTTAAATATTAAAAACTTTCAAGGATTTAAGATGATGACCTTTAAACACGTCATAACAGTCTTGTGAAAAGCTTCCATAGCTTAATGTTTTGTATATGTTTTTATATTTTTGTTCTATTCCTGCTATGTACATAAAATAGTGGCAGTAACTATTTACACTTTGTTTGTTATTGTTTTTACTTATATTAGCTGTGGTAGCCACAAAAAGGTTAGCAAAATTAAAAAACTTCCACATCATGGCAACAGAAAGTGAATACAATCTGTATTCAAGAGAAAACAAGTTATACTTTTCTTAACATGATCTGAGTTTCCATCCAAAACTGCAAATGTAACTTACATGGAAAATTAAAATAATGCATTAAAACATTTGCAAACAATCAGTTTCCATCAAATGAGTCGAAGAGAATAAAATCGCCACTTTGCAAACCTTCTTGCCTCAATCTTGTATTTCTCTTTCTCACATTTACAGATATTGCATGAAGAGTCATTGGTGTCTGAGATCGAATGCAGTGCGAAAATCTCCACATCCGGGAAAGAAAAAGTAAGTTAATATAAAGAGCCCCCATTATGCATTATAAAGGGTCATATTTTGGTTGTGGGGGTCTCCAACAACAGGCAAGGTCAAAAACACTTTCATTGTCTTATAATCTGCATTTATTTTTACCTAATTATTCCTGCGACTCCCATATGATTTGTTCAGCGATTCATTTGTACCCAAACCCTTTGTGTAAAGCTAATCTGCGCTGATTGGTCTGATGATCCAGTCTGTCGCAATTTGTCGAGTGCATTCAGTGTGAGATGGAGAGAAACGACCACCATGATTATGAAGTAACACAGTACATGTGTGCTTGCACAGTACAACACACAGAGTATATGTGTGAGCCCAATGCAGGAGTGCATTAAAGCAACGCAGTTAAACACCAGCATATTACTCTATTCTTAACCATACCCCCAATTAATAACAATGACAGAATTAATCCACACAGTGGCAAAAGCTGAACTGTTTTCAAAATTGACCGCGCTGCACATGTGAGGAACAGCTGATGTTGGCCATAGCAAAGGCAAACAGCAGAGGATCATGAGTTCAGAAACGCATTTAAATCCTTAAAGGAAGAAGCACGCGCTGCATTTTCAGCATAGTTTTGGACGCAATATGTGAACAGCATCATAAAAATTTACCCTGAGAGATACAGTACAAGCACTGATCTATAATAGATACGTGATTACAAGCTGCACGGAGCTTTTATATGTTACAAACTCCTGAAAATGAGGCAGCAGTTTTAATTACACTTACATGTTATGATCTGGAGGAAAAAGACACTGGTCCGTATAAACTGTGAAACTTACTGACAAAGTCTTATACATTAATAGTCTTTGATGATTCTTCATTTAATAACTGTATACGTTTTCACTTGTCTATCAATCTTCAGAAAAATTACAGGAACAAACACAGCACTAGGTTGGCTATACTGTGGTATTGTTGTGAAAATTAGCTTTAAACCTTTATTCCCCACAGCTGACCCTCTTAGGGATTGTAATCTTAACATCAGGATCAATCCCATGATCCTCTGCGCTCTTCTAGTATTTAAAGGGAAAAGCGTGTTCACGTTTTACCAGATGCAGCACCTAATATTTGGCGATGTATCAATGTCGATACAAGCAGGCTAAAGATTTAAACACAAGATGAATGGTGGTGGGACTATGATGTCACTTTGTAGGCAAACCAGCAGTTCGCATTGCACTGGTTCCCTTAACAAAAGCCAATAAGATTATCACAAAAACTAAGCTCTGTGCTCAACCATAGTTCATTAAGCTTGCACCTTTTGTCCATTTGAGATCATCTTCACAAAATAATATAACTTTTCAGAACGTTGAAGCCTGAATACAAGCACCACAACTAAAGGGTCTAACACCAAGGCTATAAACAAACTACACAATGATCGTCACCTCATCACCATCAACCTGTTCACTGTGAGATATTTAATGTCCGACCGCACCTGTCTTGTTTAGCAACTTCTGAGCAACCATCTTTATAAAGACTTATAAACATTTATTTCTTAGAATAAATCATGCTAGTATCTTAGGCTTGAGTTAATCAAGCACCTTATTTCAGGGATTTTACAAATATCCCATCCAAAAAAAAAAAAAAACCCAAAAAACATTGCCTTTAGAATTTTGGAAGCAGAAGTGCAAAATGCAAACTCACTTCTGGGTTTTTGTCTACATTGACATCATAGTTCCACCACTCTATAGGGGTGGGTTTGGTTATGTATTGGCTTTTTAGGCTCAATTTATATCTACATTCACTGCCTTTCTGAACCAATCTTGTGCCTTTCCTTTTTACGTTTACAGGAATTATGTGAAGAGTCATCAATGGCAATGATTGAATGTAGTTTGAAAATTTCCACGTCAGGAGAAAGAGAAAGTAAGTTGTAATAATTTAATTTCTTTCTTTCTTACAAGCCGGGTTTCCATACAAAACTGCACATGTAGCTTATGTGGAAAATGGAAATATTCCAAAAATATTTGTGAACAATAATCATTTGCATCAAGCTAAATAAAGACAATTAAATCATCACTTTGCAAACCTTCTCGCCTCAATCTTGTGTTTCTCTGTCCCATATTTACAGGAATTGCATGAAGAGTCATTGCTGACTGAGATCAAATGCAGTGCGAAAACTTCCACATCAGGGAAAGAGAAAGTAAGTGAATTTAATTGAATTAAATTGAATTTCTTCTTGATGCTGACCATGTTAGAGGTAGCAGGTAGGGATGTTCCAATAATTTTTTTCCTTCCTGATACTGATTCTTATACCTGAGCTTAGGGAATTGGCCAAACGCAAGTACTAAACCGATACCTGAGTGGGTATCTGTGGAAACAGTTGTGTATAATACTAGCCCTGTTTAAATTGACAGAATAAATTTTCCATTAATTATTACAAATACATACAGTGAACTAGAGTGAAGTTTTACAATATAACTGTATTAAAACAGTGCAAAAAGAGATATAGAAATGAATATGAATAATATAGAAAAATAACATCTTTGTATCTTAATATTCAGAAACTTCAGCTTTTACATTTTTAAAGTGCAACAGTACCTTATGCTCAATCTAAATATACCCTTATGGTTTCACACATCTCAGTATTTTAATGTGCAACCACTATGTAGTAAAATAAATAAATATAACTTAGCAATATATGTGTTTCTGCTTAGGGATGCTTATTTGTGTTACTTTTTCCAACCGACAACCGCCACTCATTAGCTGAATATTGATCGCTAACCGATCAGATTAATATTAAATGATCATTTGATATTTAAAAAAAATAATAAATTGTTGTGTCTATTTTGTGTCTGACACATCAAATAGGCCTATTTCGTTTTAAAATATTAATTTATTTTAATATGCAAACAACAGCATAGAACATTAACAACAAAACATCATAAAATCTTCACGCACAAACAGTGTTTCCAACAGCAAAAAAGAATAAACTAAATAAAAAGAATAAAATAAATAGACCTGTCCTAAATATGTTTTTCAGTTAAAATACAAATTTAGATTACAAAATGAAACACGGACTGAATCCTTTTAAGAACCAGCATGCTGTTTATTTCCGATCATATGATTCTTTTAAGGTTTTGGTTTTATTCAAATAAAAATAGCAGGCTACCTCAAATCGTTTGCTTTACAGAAGTAATTAATTAATGCTCCTCTCTACTTCTTATATCACAACGTCTGTCCACATTTTTTAATAGAAATCATTATTTTAAAGATTATGTCTCGGGCATCTGATTTGACCTCAGTTCTTGTCTGATTTTAGTTAAACTGTCCTCAGTAGCACAGAAATATCAGTATATCAATATAGGCTTTGAGAAAGGCTCGTTATATTTTACCTGCAATGAGGTATAATAATGTTATTAGAGATTTTAGAGGAAATTTATACATTTATTTAAAAGGAAACACAGCCTAAACTTAACAACAACAACAGATTCTATCATTGTCCTAGCGTATAGAATGCCCTCAAACAGTGAAGTCTGTAGTCTAGATTACAGTAAAGAATCAAGTTTTTTTTTTTTATTAAGATTATTTTATCTGTCAAATGAACCTCTGTTCTTTACAGAAGCTTTAAACAGACATGTGCTGTGGCTGCGGTGATGAGAGTCAACTAGGTGTATTTACTTTTATTTAAAGTATAGACTAGCATATAACCTTTAACATATAGCCTTGGATTGCATTACTTTGCATACATTTTTTTATAGTTTATAAAGCTATAAAATGAAAGTCTCCGTTTGGTGTGGAGTTATCATATTCAAAAACTATCAATCAGCATTTGTTTGATTTGTAGATTAGGCTATGCAGGCTAGTTTAGAAATGGAAAAAAGTTTAGTTATTTGTTGACTGTATTTATGATGCTGCCGTGTGGAGCGTACACGGAGCAAAGGAAAACCCCAACACTCATACTTGTTTTCAGAGCAGAGCACAGTACATTTCAAAAAGTTTTGCATTAGGGGCTTCTTTCTCCACTTGTGCAAATAAACAAAGGTGTTAATGATGCGGATCCAGGACAGAGGCAATCACCATTAGCGTTGATGTGGCATCAATTTGTCTGTGTCAAACTGTGACAAGTCTTTTCACTCTTTTCATGCTTCTTTTATCAAAATACTGTACATCTTTAGGCAAGTGTGGTTGCACATATTATAATGCCCTTGAGTTAACAAATAGGCCTATGTGTTGCATATTTATGCAGCAAAACTTGAAAAATATCAAATAAAATAATAATACATTTTAATTGTTTAACTGATACCATAAATTGGTTAAAATGCATCCTTTTAGTTAACTGTTAAACAATTATGAACATCTCTAGTTTCCCTGCTGACCACCATATTTTAACACATTTGTTGAATAGAGTGGTGGGACTATGATGTCACTTTGTAGGCAAACCAGTAGTCAGCATCTCACTGGTTCCCTTGACAAAAAGCCAATAGGCAAATGTAACTTATGTGGAAAATTAAAATAATGCATTAAAATGTTTCAAACAACCACTGTTTCACTCAGGAGTCAAAGATAATAAATCGCCACTTTGCAAATCTTCTTGCCTCAATCTTGTGTTTCTCTTTCTCACATTTACAGATATTGCATGAAGAGTCATTGATGTCTGAGATCGAATGCAGTGCGAAAACTTCCACATCAGGGTAAGAGAAAGTAAGTGAATTTAATTTCCTCCTTGATGCTAACCATGTTAGAACCTTTAATCAGAAAAGGTTGCCACAGTATGGAAAATGCATATAAGAAAAAGTAGTGATTTCTAAATTTACTTTGACTTGTATTGCATTGCAGACAATCCAACAGACATTGTTTAATGTGTTAATAAACATGTATTCCAATTTTGGTTCTTGCAACATATTTAAAAAAAAGTTGTAACAGGAGCAGTTCAGGGCTGTCATCAGGTAAACTGGTTAAATAATGATGTGATGTCAACAGGTGATTGTGATTATGATTTGGTACAAGAGCAGCATCCAATAAAAGGTCTAGTCCTTTAGGAGCAAAGATGGGCCGAGGATCAACAGTTTGCCAACAAATACGTGAGAAAATGATTGAAATGTTTATAAACAATGTTCCTCAGAGAAAGAGGAAGACATTTGGATATTTCACCTTCAGCAGTGCAGAACATCATTAAAAGATTCAAGGAACCTGGAGGAATTTCAGTGTGTAAAGGACAAGAGCGCAAGCCTGAGCTGAACAACCGTGATCTCTGACCCTTCAGGAGGTGCTGCATCAGGAATCGTCAATCATCTATAAACCTGATCACGACATGAGCTCAGGACCACTGTGGTAAACCTGTAAAGCACCACAATAATACATTGTGGAGTTACATCCACAAACGGCAGTCACATCTGTACTGTGCCAAAAGGAAGCCCTATGTTAACAGTGTTCAGAAGTGCCGTGCACACGTTGGAGGCATCTGGGATGGACCATCACACAGTGGAAACATGCACTGTGGTCAGATGATTCCGTGTTTCAGGTATTTTTGGAGAGAAATGGACACCGTGTGCTCCGGACCAAAGAAGAAAAGGATTATCCAGACTGTTATTAGCAACAAGTCCAAAAGCCAGGGTCTGTCATGGTCTGGGGTTGTGTCGGTGCCCTTGGCAAAGGTAACTTGCACTTCTGTTATGCTCCATTAATGCTGAACAGCACAGAGAGATTCTGGAGCACAAGATGCTGCCTTCTTCTCCAGGGACGCCCATGCAGATTTCAACAAGACAATGCAGAACCACATTCAGCACACATTACAGAGTCCTGCCGCAGAGGAAGAGGAGACGGCTGCTGGACTGGCCTGCCTGCAGTCCCGACCTGTCTCCAATAGAGAATGTGTGGTGCATTTCCAAGCCCAAAATGCATCAACAAAGACCCTGTACTGTTGCATACTTTAAGACTTGTTTGCAGGAAGAACGATAGAAAATTAAACCTGAAACACTTCATCACTTGTTCAGTCCATAAACATCTTTTTAAGTGTTGTAAAAAGTAATGACAACATTACAAAGTGGTAAAAGCGATGCTGTTCCAACCTTTTCTGTAATGTGTTGCAGGAACAAAATTGGAATACATGAGGAAAATCATAAGCAGCACATTAAATAACGTTTGTTGTATTGTCTGCAATGAAATACAAGTTAAAGTAAATTAAGAAATCACTATTTTTTTTATTAGCATTTTCCATACTGTCCCAACTGTTTCTGATTTGTGGTTGTAGAAGGAGGGTTGACCATCATTTTAGGCAGTTTTTGCGGGGCTGTTTTCTCAAAATTGTTGTTGTGCTGACTTTCTTTGAGTAAAATATACCCCTCTTTAAAAATTTGTAATAATGACTAGTGTATTGGGGGATGGGCATGACATGGACATGAAATGTAGGGACAATTTGGCCTTGTGAGGACCCCCATATTTTACACAATTGATGAATAGAGTTTGGTTGGTTGTGTTGGCTTTTTAGCCTCAATTTATACTTGCCATTTGCTCTCTTGTACAAAAACTCAGATAACAAAATTAAATGAAATTTGTCCTGGGCTGTTATCTCAAAAACGTTGTTGTGATAACCCTCTTTGAGTAAAATAGACCCCTTTCTATTAGGGATATCAATTTCCACAAAATAATGTGATCCATGATCATTTAAATTAGCGCTAAATTATCAATTAATCATTAATCACCACTACATAAAAACAATAGATAAAGTTTTGAATGATTTGAAATATTAAACAAATCACCCTAGCACTTTCCATTTGGAGACTTAGAGTAATTAATAGCTTAGTCCTTATAAACAGTCCGTTTATAAAATACATAATGAATTTCGGTTACTGAAGAATAAAACCACTATGCAATATGCTCTTTGCATAATGATTACAGCAAAATAAGCTAAGTGCTTATTTTAAATATAAACTATAAGTATATATATAAAAAAGAAATTAAGTAATGTAACATTTTATAAGTAAAAAAAATCTACATTTATAAACAGTAGTAGGCTATAGGCTAAATAAAGGCACCTTAAAGCTTCTGTGAAGAACAGACTATATATGATAGGCGACACAATCTCAATAAACACCTGGTGCTTGATGTCAAATAGGCTACATTATTAAAGGGCATTCGTTATGACATTGATAGGATCTGTTGATGTCAAACTTATGTTTCCTTTCTAATATTAAGAAATTTCCTCTGTCATACCACTATTATCCCTCATCGCCGGTAAAATAACCAGCCTTTATTTCATGTATTTTAAATGTAGATTTTCCTGCCAGTTTGATGCAGGCAAATTAAATTTTGGCCAATCTTACTTGTCACTTTTTCACCTGAAATTTTTTTTACATTTTTTGTTGGTCAGTTATCTACAAAATAAAGAATGACTAACATTTGTGGTGAAGTGTTTTAAAAGGACTGCTATTCAGCGCCAAAACACAAACTTTTTGTTAAAAAAACAAAAGCGTAATATAAATAAAATTAAAGTAAAACAGTCACAGTTTCAGGGAAGCCTATATTAACCTGTTTTCACTGTTAATGACAAAATCATTCATTGCGCTGGCCAGTTTCACTTTAATTCATTTAATCAAATAATTTGAAAGAGCAGGACAGGCTTTACAAGCTATTCGGAGCACTGAACGTGTTCCCAGATTACCTCGGAAGAACAAACTAAAGAATGAGAACTCAGAGGCTGTTTGTGAGAACGAAGAGGCTCACCGCATGTCTGGCCGAGATGCACAATTTTTAAAATTAGAGTCTGCATGTGCCAATTCGTGCCAGTCAGTCAGATGAAATTGCTTAAACACCTCAATATTTTAGAGAAACTAGTTAAAGTTTGCATAACCAATGATTGATCTTTTCCACCCGTGACCCACTCATAATTAAACATCATATAGCCTACTTTTTGATTACCTGACCCGCGAATTATTGGCACCACCTGCAGATATAACCGAGATCCACTCAAAACAGGGCTTTATACGTCCCCCACATAACATGAACTGCATACGCTTGATTATATAATGTGTAAAGTCATGGACACGTCTCACAGTACAAATCATATCCTTTAATGTCCATGCTTAATCGGTCATCGATATGGTCTATCAAGTAAACGCGTTACTGACAATCAATCGATCATTGAGTAACTGTTAGCATCCCTACTCTCTATTAACTTATAATAATGACTAGTGAATCGGGGGATGGGCATGACATGGACATGAAATGTAAGGACAGTTTGGCCTTGTGAGGACCCCCATATTTTACACAATTGATGAACAGAGTTTGGTCGGTTGTGTGTTCACTTTATAGTGTATTGGGGGATGGGCGTGACGTGGACATGAAATGTAAGGACAGTTTTGCCTTGTGAGGACCCTCATATTTTACACAATTGATGAACAGAGTTTGGTCGGTAATGTGTTGGTTCATTTTACATCTGGCACTAAAATTTTTGCCAATTATGTCTAAAGTGTTTTGGTATTGATTTGACATTTTAAGGTTTATCCGATGCGCACTTTTTAACCTGCACATGCTTTTAATTTAATAATAACTGCAGCAACTTTCAGGCTGTCAAAAGGAAGTATTCAGTTAGTTTTTAATTAAACAGGCATATCATTTTAGGATTTATTATTTTTACTTTACACCAAATTGATGCTTATGTATAAAAGTTGTGGTATGTCTAGCATGTGAATTGGATTTTAATAAAAACTCTCCCTCTGTACAGTGTCCCCATGACATACACAGTGCTGTTATTTCCAGTTTGGATTCTTGCGATGATTGTAGTGGTCCTATGTCAAGTAAAAAATGGCTGACTTCAGCTTGCAAATGTAAGTATCTATGTCACAAATAATTAATGTAGAAATGTATGGAGTGGCGCCTGCAGCTGTACAGCTGTACGCACTGTGCGTACCATGAGAGGGCAGGAATTGATGCCGCTTATTTATTCATTTATTTATTACATAATTTGAATAGATTATTAACCAGTATATATTATGATATATTGACAAAACAAGAAAGCATAACAACAAATAAAGGTGTGTGTTGTGTGTTTTAAAGCGTGTATGTACTTGCATGGTGCATGGGTAAAGAAATCTTTACTTTAGGCTTTATTTTTGCAGCAGTTTTTCCGCAAACTAAAATTACAATTCAGATAGCTATTGTTTAAAACAAGGTTCAAAGTGAGTAAACGCTCTTTGAAACAGATAAACTCATTTAAGACATTTGCCAATAGGCCTAAAACTAATGAGACAAATACTGATCCCCCACACGGAGTAAAGACCGCAGTCGTATCAGCACCTGAGCCGAGGAAACTCCAGGCCTAGCCCGTGCGCATTCTCCTTGCACAGAAATTTATCTGACCGACTGACATAAAGATGCAGACATCTCCATTCTCACAACGAATTTCAGAGTTATCTTAGCCTTCCATCCGAGTTTGTTCTTTAAAGGTAATGTGGGAACATGTTCAGTGCTGTTTTGAACTTTGTAAACGCCTGTCCTGCTCATTCAAATTATTTGATTAAATGAAATAAAATGTAATTGACCGGCGCAACAGGAAAAACAGTTTAATATAGGCTTCTCTGAAACTATGAATATTTCACTTTAATTTAATTTAGGCTAGATTATTATTTTATTTGACAACCCAGTTCGTGTTTTGGCATTGTTGAAGTATATACCTGTTTTTAAGCACTTGACTTTAAATGTTATTATTTCTTCTATTCCATCTAGTAAATAACGGACCAACAAAAATATTTAAACTATGAGACAAACTATTCGAAATTCGTTTTAAAAATATAATTTTTCTAAGAAAATATAATAATTACATTTTTGATTGAGCCCGTCCACTAAATGATTTTCGGTCAGTGGAAATATGGTTTAATGCTTCACTAATGGTTGTATCACAATCTTCTGTAATATGCAAAATTTTTAATTTAATATTTCAGAATTTTAAAGATTACATCTTGAGTGAAATATTAATATTATTAGAAATATTAATATTAAAAAAAGCAAACGAATTATGTCGTAACGAATGCCCTTAATTAATGTAGCCTTGGACCCTAAGCATCAGTGTTTCGAGATGATTGGGGGAAAGGGGGCGGGGTGGTGCTGGATTTGTGCGTACCTTGGAATAAAATCTTGCAGGCGCCCCTGAATGTATGTGTCATCATTTTTTAATCTGTGTTCTTTAGTACAATATTGATTTCTCCTGTAATTTCTTGGTATTTTATAATTCTGGTGTTTTTTCAATTCACGCCATATCCATTTTTTTTTACATTTGTTGTTTTTAAGTAAATAAAAGATTATATTAAATAATAAATGAATGTAAAATTGAACCTAACAGTACTGGGATTATTTTCATTTTATCATGCAATGCAAAAAACAACACATTTAGAATAGTTGTATGTTGTGCTATGTAAAATTAAATATTGTACAGCACAGCAAACACTATAGATTAGATAAAACATACACACATTCACAGGTGTGCATAAATCTAATGTTTTGAAAATATTCTAATTATATGACCAGCGCCTGTATTTAGCTGAAGAAATACACCATTTAGGCAGTTTTTTACAATGTCAGTAAAAATATGTATTTCTGTATATTTGTGTTTATCTGTTGCAGACACCAAATCGAGGAGAGTTAGGAAAAAAACATGGAGCAGACTAAAGTGAATGCAGTCATGAAACATTTTAAAGGGACACCTCACCACAAAAGCAGAGTGTGATCAATGCAAGATAGCAGAAGACCATGTTCTTAATGCTCGCATGATTTATTCACCCTTATGCCATCCTAACTGTATATGACATTCTTCGTTCAGACAAACACATTAAAAGTTATTATTTTTTTATTTTCTCTGGACACTTAAATACTGTAAGGCAGTGGTTCTCAATTGGTTTGGCCACGGGACCCACATTTTTACATGGTCATCAAGCCGCGACCCAAATTTTTAGGAACTGTAATATAATTTTAGGAATTATAATTAATTTGTATTTATTTGTTAAAATACACAAGTAGTGACAATCATGAGAAAATCAGCAAGACTTACAAATAAACAATATTTTATTGCTGTCGTTTAACAAAATGTATTGAATTATAGAAATATTACAAAGTAAAAACGACAAACACTGTAAACAGCGGTTAGAGTAAGGAAAGGTTGTTACCATAAACAACACTGAACTGTTAATAAAACATGAACACTGATCCTGTTGAACAGAACAAACTAGCCAATTGTAAAATGATTAAAACATACATAACCATTTTTACATCTAATATGACAGCAATTATAAACATCTGTTTCACTTAACAGTAATTTGGGAAGATAATGAGATAACTGAGGATGTGCTTTACTGATGTGATAAGAGTTTCAAAGTCAGGAGTGATGGTAGACAGTGCTACCCGAAGATCGTGCTCTATGTACAACCTGTTCCTTTGCTTGGAGTCAAGCTGCACCAAGGAAGAGAAGCCACTTTCACACAGATACTGAATGGGATGGGTTTGATCGCACTCTCAGATCATGAAAACTGTGAGAGGCTTACTTCACTGAATTTCTTTTTCAGCATCTTATCACATGGCAGCTCCACGAGCAGACTCTCTGTGTTGCTCGGCAACGTGATGCTTTCCACGTTGATTCCAAAGGGATCGGTTGTTGGCGCGCATTTCAAAATAAAGTCCAGTATACACAAAACAAGTTAAAATTAAACTTTTGTTGTTTTTTTGACCACACACTCCGCAACCAACTGAAAATGTTCCTGCGACCCACTTTTGGGTCGCGACCCACCAGTTGGGAAACACTGCTGTAAGGGATGTAAAGTGTAGGCCGTTGAAAAAAAAGTACAACTGTCCACCGTCAAAACGTTCCAATACATGTCATGTCTTTTGAAGCGGATCAATAGGTTTTTAACAAAAATATTTTTGATGAATTAAAAACTCCAGTTGCTGCTTGCGCATTGGCATCAGATGAACCCTACCGAATCAAAGAACAAATAGAAGATGTCCCAAACTCAGCCAACTTGACTTTTAACGAACAAGCACACACACACTGGCAGATACAAAACCCATTGGTCTGCTTCAAAAGACACGTTAACCTCCCGGATGTGTATGGGATAGTTTGATGACAGATATTTGTGCTTTTTTGATGTTTATAAAGGGGTCACAATTCACTACCATTATAACGTTTAAAAGTGCCCAGAAAAATTCCTTCTGAAAAAGCGACTTTTGTAAAGCAATGAGGGCTTTACATGTGATAAGTGTAGGGAAATAGTCAGGCTGACAGAGAAGATCTCAGAATTAGAGACACGCATACAATGTTCAATAGGCTCTATGCACGAATTACTTCCGCATTTGTCTAAGACCGCCATCCAACTTCCGGTCCAGGTGATTTAAAGCGGAGGTAAACAGTATTGTGGCAGAGTCGTCAAAATTTACTCGCTGTTTGCGGGAATTACGATCAACAATGTGCAAATGATTGTCCGGATGTGCACTACAACACCGCTGAGCAAACTTGTGAAAGGTTTCAAGTTTTATGCATCTTCGTACCTGTGCAATTATGAAGGTAAGTTCCGCTAGCATGTAAGCTAACGTAATACTATTCGTAGGATGCATCCATCTGCAGCTTTATCACGTTAGTAAAAATATCATGTGTACGTAATTGTCTCAAAGTGTCAGGTAAAACAGGGCAAGAACGAGATCTCAGTGAGAACTCATTACTACCGCTCTATGAAGAAATCGGAGTCTCTTCACCAGCTGAGAGTAGGATAGCATAAATGTGAAGTTCTGTCCAGTTCATATTTTTTCTGTTCTAAAGTGACCACCACTGTTCAGTTCAGATAATCACAGAAACACAGATGTTATCTTAGCCTGTAAGCATGATTATTGACAAATAGCACTGTGTTATTGCTGAGAATTCTTGCTGAAACAGTGGGCAGTACAGATGCAGTTTAACAGTGTAGATGACATGCTTTCTATTTAGTCTATAAAAATAATTAAAAGGGAGGGTGACCCAAAACAGGTGTTATTAGGTAATTTAACATCAACAATACGTCTATTGCAATATTTATTCATTTTTTATGTTAATGAACAAATGCTTATTCATTGTGCTTGTTAACTCACAATGTATTTGCTAACGTTAACAAGCATGACTTTGGCTTTTAATTCATTAGTAAATTAGTTTAACTATGATTAAGTACTGTACAAGTATTGTTTATTGTTAGTTCATGTGAGCAAATACATTAACGAACATTAACTAATAAAACCTTATTTTAAATTGTGACTAATGGGAGTTGCTTTTAAATTGTTTAAATTAATGATTTACAGTGTAGTTTAACCCAATGATATTGGTGCAGATGCAGAACGCATTTCACTACCTCACACAGTTCTACCTCAAACTGTTCAGGTCTTTACCTGTTCCAAATATAGATGTTAAGGTTCTAAATGTGTTGCTGATATGCTTAAAAGGATAGTTCATCATCCAATATTAATATTTACTCTCCCTCAAGTGGTTTAAACCTTTGTCAGTGTCCGTCTCATGTTGAACACAAAAGATATTTTGAAGAAAGATGAAAGCCTGTAACCATCGACTTCCATAGTAGGAAAAAGAACTACTATGAATATCAGTGGTTGCAAGTTTCCAGCTTTCTTCAAAATATCTTCTTTTGTGTTAAACAGCAGAAATAAACTCAAACAGGTTTGCAACAAGTGAAGGATGAGTAAATAGAAATTTTAGTTTTGGGGGAACTGCCTTTAATTACTCTCTTTAAAACCATGAATATTCTTGTTTCTGTTTTCTAGGTTACATTATGTGATTCAGAGCTAGAAGATTATACGTGTTACTAAATCCTGGAGCGGACAGCCATCAGAAAATCCATGTCATCATCTGCTAGTTATTAGCTCCTGCTCTTGAGTGGCTGAAAATGGGATATGCAAATATTTGGTTGCTTTCCTTTTCCAGACAGCCCATTACTGAAATGTGTGATGTCTGTTGTCCCTCCTGCACCCAAATGGAACAGAAGTTGCAGAAACCATGAACAATGGTTTCAAATGGATCGATTACGTGTTAAGTTCCATGAAACAGAGGGGTGATTTATTTATTTTTTAATACATATCTGCCCAAATACCTCTATTCACAAGTAACAGAATTAGTGTTGAGTACCGTGCTGAGAAAACAACTGATTCAATGTTATTGTTTCTGTTCATCTGAATAAAATATTTTTTCAAAATGTTACATTTTTTGACTATTTAATTTCTAATTATATACAGTGAATAATAATTAATATGTACAGTGAATAAAATAAAGGTCTTTATTCTGAATAAAAAATTGCAATTAGAAAGTAGCTTAAGAAATGTTTATGTATATTAATGTTCAGGGTTTTTTTTTCACTTTAAAGGCAATGAAAATAAACTATTATTTGCCATAAAACCTCCTTTCTTTACATGTCTTTATCTGCTTGGCACTCGAGCCGTGATCAGGTTACTAGACTGGAAATGTCAGCTACACTCTTGTTTTTTCTGTTACTGTAAAATTCTCACGTCGAATATTAACAACCCACCTCTTCTGCATGACCTTGTCTTTTGGAAACGTGTGGAAACGGAGGTAAGAGTTCAATTTCTGATGCTGTACTCTGCTGAACACGGCAGTGGCAGCTAAAAGTACTGTTCTCACTTCTTTTAAATGACACTTTTGAACGTTTAGATGTCATATTTATGTAGCTGACATAAACATATATAAGTGGGGTATAATGGCATAAAACATTAAGACGATTCTTTAAAATATTAGTTGTTTGGATCAGTCGCGCTCCTGTTTTAGCACAGTACTGTATGATCAGCGGAAGTTGAACGCCGGCCTTACATTTCACCGGAAATGCGTCACTTGCCGCCGTGCATGTAGCCTATTGAGTATTGTATGAGTTCTAGGTCTCTGGATGGTTTTTGGATGTGACTAGCTTTGCATGCCATGCACATTATTCAGCTCCGGTCGTTGCGTCTTTGCAGAGAGACGGTTGGGTCAATGTGAGAGCTTTTAGAGGTGGGAGAAAACACCATATGTTCGTTCCAATATCATAGAGGTTTAGCCCCCACAGTGATGCACCCACTGAGAAACCTGGTGAAAGTGCCCTAGTAATTAGCGACTCCATAGTACGGAACGTGCAAATAGAGACAACAGTCACCATAGTCAAATATCTGCCGGGAGCCAGAGCGCCTTACATCATGTCAAATTTAAAAGTGCTAGCTAAATCTAAACGTAAGTTCAGTAAGATTGTTATCCACATCGGTGCTAGTGATGTTCAGCTATGTCAGTCGGAGCAATAAGAGCAATGTTAAAGAGTGACCTGTTGAAGAGAGATGGTCTTCATCCCACCCGGGTCGGGGCAGTTTTCCTCTATTAATCTGGCATATAGTCTTAGTGTTTGCACTTGACTAACTGGGGCCCAGGTCAGGGAGCAGACAGATTGGCCTAATCAACTGTCTGCTAACCTCCACAGTTTATCCAACTCAGATAATCTGCAGCACATAGAACCACCTAGATATGAAAACATAGAGACTGTGTCTGTTCTCCGAACCTCTAAATATAAAAAAAACTCCCAAACCCATGCAAAGATAACAATCTAATTGATGTTTATCAAATAAAAAAGGTAAACAAAAGATAAAACTCTGATTATTGAACATTAGATTATTCTCCTCTAAAACTCTTTGTTAATGACTTGATAACCAATCTAAAGCTAGATGCACTTTGTCCATAAGAAACCTGGCTAAAACCAGATGATTACATTACCCTAAATGAGTCTTCACCTGAAGGATATCATTAAAAACACGAGTCGTGTCTTAAAAGGCAAAGGTGGAGACGTTGGCATAATACAGTAATATTTTTAGTGTTACTCAGCGATCTGACTTTAAATATAATTAATTTTAAGTAATAGTGTTGTATATTTAAACAATAAATTTCAATCCAATTTTATATTGACAATAGTATATAGGCCTCCAGGTCACCATACCGACTTCACAAAATAATTTGTTGATTTCTTATCCAAAATAGTTCTGGTCACAGATAAAAAATTTTTTATGGTTGGTGATTTTAATATTCAT
>CAIGQQ010027741.1:18550-29742 GCA_903798035.1 Danio albolineatus
TATATATATAGTAAAAAAGATGCTTTCAGTCTGGCCATCTTAGACATACTAGCACCTGTTGGAGAGAAACAGCATGTCTCAAGGCCTACTCATTGGCATAATCATACCTTAGACCAGGGGTGTCCAAACTCGGCCCTGGAGGGCCAGTGTCCTGCAGATTTTAGCTCCACCTTGCCTCAACACACCTGCAAAGATGTTTCTAGAAAGCCTAGTAAGAGCTTGATTAGCTAGCCCAGGTGTGTCTGATTAGGGTTGAAACTAAACTTTGCAGGACACCGGCCCTCTAGGAGCTTGGACACCCTTGCCTTAGACCTAAAACCACATGGTATTGGTATAGATCAGTGGTTCTCAAACTGTGGTACGCGTATCACTAGTGGTACACAGGACTTCTTCCAGTGGTACGCAGAAGAATCGCTGAAAAATAAAAGAATAAAATGAACACACTTTTTAAACCCTTTGACGCGTCCGATAACACCGTGATCAGACAGCATTGGCTGTTCCCTGAAGCGTACGAGTACACCGGAGTGCTTAGAATGTTTACTTTAGTGCATCGCATCATCAAACGTTAAAAAAAAACAGTCTGCTTGGCGCGGAGGAAGAAAAAGAGGTGCGTGCGCTGGCGGAGGGTTGTGCGGAGGAGATACACACGCGCTAGTAAAGCCATTCAGCAGACCAGTCCTGTTGTGTTGAGATTTCAGTGACTAACTCGGGAATACTGCACGTATGAATTGGTCAAGCACTGTATATGTGTATGTAAGGGATAATCAACGGCTTGCCGTGCGTTAATGCACGACGCGCAGGCAGACAGAGAGATAGAGAGCATGTGTCAGTGCTGTTTATACATGCTAATATTATTATACGATTTCATCCGTCCGATCATGGGTGGACAAATAAGACATTCTCAGTCAGATGAGTATTTTTCTAATTTTGCGGATCTCCCGTTGTATACATTCCTCATCCCGTTGTATACAAGCATTGTATACAGTCCTCATCGGTGTCACATGCGAGTTGCTATAGTAACTATAAACGTTTGGGAGAAGCGCATTCATTTTGAACTGTGATCAAAACTGACTGGAACTACCTGTGCGTTGCACACCCTTCAGCCAATCAGAATCAAGAATATCAAAACACTATGGAATTTATGCATTAATCACTGGCTTTTCTGACGCACACAGGCCTACTGTAAATGACGAGCAGTGAGCAGATGTAATTTCTAATTTAAATATGTAATTCCTAATCGTATCAAAATACAAGTTAACTTTTAGATATCAAAGTTATGTTGTATGTACATGCAATATATATCTCAAAAGGTATAAAAAATGTATGTATATACGTATATGACATATAACCTATATTCATCAGGTCCAAGCAACATTTGCAGGTTTTGATAAATAAAGCTACTATACATTAATACTTTACAAGTACAGCAGTTTTCTTTTTACTTCTTAAGAACAGTGTCATTTTTAAATAACTTTTAAAAGCACATTTTAATTTAAATGGTAAAGTTTTTGTCTGCACGCACAGTTAATGTTCAAACTATTTATAATGTGCAGTGTTGGGTAAAAAAATAATATATTACAATTTTTAAGCCACAATAACATGGCATAACTCTTACTTTCAGATTATACACAAGTATTAACATGCTTTTAGATTACTTTCCCTAAAAAGTAACAAAAGTAAAGTAACAAAAGTAACACATTTAGTTACTTTTTAAAGCGACTTAAGACTGTAATATATTACTTTTTACCCAACACTGATAATGTGTAAAGTGGCTGACAATAATAAATATTCTTAATAAAAGGAATTGATTTGTCTTTTTTTTAACTGTGCAGTGCTGTCGCTGCTTTATTAGGCCTACAACGCTACTGTATTTCAATACCGGTCATTATAGTGGTACTTGGAGCGGCAATTTTTTTCTGAGATGGTACTTGGTGAAAAAAGTTTGAGAACCATTGGTATAGATAATGTTGAAGTTGTGCAGCAGAGTCACTATTTAATCTTGTTTGTTGTGCTTTGATATGTCTACAATTTCCATTTATAAATATGGTAGAATGACCACTGCTAGCACTAAAGATGACTATGTCAGTAACCTACCTGATCTTTCTAATTTCCATAGCATTCTATGCATCCTAGAAGAGCTTGACACTCCAACTAAAACTATTAATTCTGTCCTTTCTAGCACGTTAGACATAGTTGCTCTGTTACACTTAAAAAGAAAAAGATGAGGGAAAAAAAAATCTGACGTCATGGCACAATGAGCACACAAACGTGCCTTACAGAAAGCAGCCCAGAAAATGGAACATACACTCTAAAAAAAAAAGGTTCTTTGAGGTTCTATATAGAACCCTAGGGTTCTATACTTGGCCAGTAGAACCTTTTACCCAAAAAATGGTTCTATTTAGAACCCTTTGAGTGCAAAGAACCTTTTTGATTAAAATGGTTCTATAATTTATGATTTATAACATCATTATATAGTAAAGATTATAAAATAATTATAAGCTATAACACAGAGAGACAAAGCTTTTCGAGTCAAAACCTAATAAAATGACCGCTATGGTCAAAAACCTAATCAATGATGGGATTTTTGTTTCATGCAGGTTTGTACATTACCATATAACTAATATTTATATATGCTTAATATTTAACATTTATTACGAATTATTTTGTGAAATAAATAAAATAATCCGTTTATTTGGACTGTTCAGTGTGTTGTTATAGTTTAATAATTTATTTTAAACTAATAATCATGATAACTTCCCTCTTTAAAATGATGTGTTAAAAATTAACACAAAATATGTGTCAAACAGTTCGTAACACATCTTGTGTTGCTACAGACACATTGTGTGTTAATATTGTGCTTAGCTGTTTACACAATGTCTGTGTTAAACCAAAATCCCTTTCTATAGTGTTTGGTTTTACTACATTTAAGCAGTACACTGTATAAAATGCACATTTATTTTACCTGTAGTCAAAGGGCGATGTCTACTGTATTTATGTAATTTAATTATCATGTTGGCAATATAAAATAAGTATTTGAGTATACCTGGGTGAAATGTACGCGCTGTGAACGTGCGCGCGCGCGCGCTAAGTGCATGCGCAGTGACGTTCATTTTCAACCATCGGTCCCACGGCAATGTCGAATATGAAGCTCTCTGCCTCAGGTGAGTGAAATTAATTACAATTCGTCTACGACAGTCAATATTTTTTCCACCTTGCTTAAGAATGTTTTGTGTTTGTTGTCCTAGAAGTTGTTTTTTCTACTATGTTGTCTGTGTATCGTACTACACGGGTGACCTATTAACTCTGTCGCAACCTAAGTTAACAGTTAACCCATTTGGCGCGATTTTTGTAAACTTGTGTTTGCAGAATTGTTAATAACATGTATCAAGCGGAAGACTTAGCATAGGTTTGTTGTGAATTCGGTAGGAAAGTTAGCGTCACTTTATAATTGATGTGAACGTGAATGTTTTGTATTCGACAGCGCTAACGTTGAGCCTCTGCGTCTCTAAACTCGAGGTAACGTTATCTCACGCCGGAGACATTTTATAACGTTACGTAATCATAATGCTATTTAATGATGATGCCCTTTGACAGTTATTTGTATATCAGCCCCGAGACTTAAGGTTAGCTGGGTGCTGCGGACAGACAACAAATGGCGCCTTGGTGTGAGCAAATTCATAAAAAAATGTCTAAATATGAAAACCTTTATTGTAATCAACCTTGCGCGCCATTTTGGGCCACCCGTCTAGTCACATACTATTCAAAATATGCTTTGTATTGTTGTACACTGTTACATGTATTTGTTTTTTCACTGTGCTGTGTATATATGGATTTCTTTCCCTTTTACTTAGATAAAGGAAGTCGAGGAACAAATTACAGTTACTCTAACACTTCTACACCGAGCTCTTGCAACTGCTCATAGACGGAAAGGAAACATGGAGAAAACTATTCACAGTTGGCATGGAGCATGACAAATTTTAAATATAATATAATACAAGCAACATCCCTGATTCATCAGAAAGAAGTGTGCATTCAATATGGGTAAATAATGTCTTTCACTTTTAATATTATATAATAGTAAATATTTAAATAAATAAAATGTTTCTGTCATTTCTTAATGTTATTGAACAGATGAAACTCAGACTGGCACCACAAATAGATTGCTGACACTGCTTGAAGAAAATACAATCCTGAGAGAACACGAAGAGACAAAGACGCTGTCTATTTCCTTAAGAAAAGTTATTGATAAAGTTGCTGTCAATGACCTCGTAAAGAAACATGTGAGTGGTTTTTTTTTTTGCAAATTAGCTGTATTTGTTTGCAAATTAATTACATTAATTTAAATAGGTTATACATTTAAAGAAATGACACATTTAACAAAAATATTTTAAATAAATTTAACAACAGTCTATAGTGGTATCAGTGTTTATTTTATGTTTGTCAATTTGTAAGAGCCATTTGCAACTATTTTTATATAACTTTTTTTTCAGCTATCCATCGGGTACAGAAAAGCTGGCACTAACAAAGGACATTGTGTCATTGTTGTCCTCGTTAAGGATTCAGGAGCCAATTGGTGAAAATGAGGAACATGTAAGGATGTTTTTACATTATAAAAGGGATGCAATGTGTATATAAGGGCGTACTCACACTATGCTATCCGAACTGTGCCCAGGCCCAAACGGGCCTGGGCACGATTGTGCCTCCTCCTCTCTCTCCCCCGACGGCCCGCACTCACACTGCGTTTAAAGCATCCGTACCCAAGCCCGCTTACGTCATTATAGTGCGACGTACTCAAGATAAACAGGAAGAGCTACGCTGAGCATGCTGAGCACAATGGAGTCCACAGCTTTGTTAAGTTTGTTGGTGATTTTTTTTGAGTCGTTTGCTCAGCAGTGGTGCACAACCCAGTCACAGCATAATGTTGAACAGGTCTACCGCCTTTGTGGCTCGGAAATTTTCACGAAATCGTGCTGCTCGTGCGTCGCAGCAAGTGACGTTGCGTCCTCAGTTTTGGGCTCAGGCGCGCTTGGCACTCACACTATAGCGTACCGCGCCTGAGCCCAAGTGAACCGGGCTTAAGCACACCTCTTCCAACCGGGCCAGGGCCGGCCAAACGAACCGTGCCTGAGCCCGATTCAGAGCGCTCACACTTCTCAAAAGATCCGGGAAACGGGCCTGAGCACGGTTCGGATAGCATAGTGTGAGTACGGCCTAAGCTGCTCAAGTGTACTTGACATTAACTTATTTTTGTTTTTGCATCACTAATGTCAGGAGCATTTTTTTGATGGGCCATCACCTATGCATGTACAGTTTGAAATGTTGTCACACAGTGGACACTTCGCTAAGTCCAGATGAAACTGTGCTAAGTGAGTGGTTTACTCTGATTAAGTGGATGCAACCATCACCAGAAAATTCATCAATAAATTGGTAATAGAGATGCTCAACTAAAACAAAACTTTACACTGACATTTGTTTTATAATTGTAACATTAATATGTCTTTGTTATTGTTTTTTTTTTAGACATTGAATTTTCCAAGCTTGCAGATGGGAAAGAAGATTTGTCTATCCGGAAACGGGAAAGTAACATAATTACAAATCTCAAGGGAATAGTGTCCTTGGAGAGGAAAAATGAAATCAGATACTTGCTGGAGAAGTCTGACAATCAGCATGATGGTATGAACTTTAGCCAAAATGTCTGTTGCCTGTGCACACTTTTGTAAACAGTTTAAACAAGAAAACTTAATGTAAATTTTAATTTTCAATTTATGGTAAAGTAATTGTTACAAATACATATTAATTCATTTTAATTAAAATTTAATTCTTATTTTGCATGTGACCTGCATCTTCACTTCTTCAAGATGAGCTGTGTTACTCTACGCTGAAGATCCTCATTCATCTTCTTCCACCCACGGCATCTGGGAGAACTGTTGCTAGAAGTAAGTGCTGTGTGAAATCTGCTGTACTGTATCATACCTATGGTATGGTTTTTACTGTGTTAGCTTGTGATAAACAAAATTGTTTCTAATGCAGCAACATTTTCTAATGGTTTTCATTGTTTCATTTCTAAAGGCTGGTACCAATGTTCCATCTTTGCTCACTGAATCCATGAAGGGGACCCTGAAGTCAGCTCAGCCACAGTTTGTTTCCATCAGTTCTTTAGGACATGGATGCCGGTATGTAATTGTCAAAGAATGACTCTTTTGCCTCTCCTCCTAATGTTGAAACCATGACCTCTGCTGTGGACAAACTTTTTACATTTTCTGGCTGTGTAATTTTCAGTATCTATCCTCTGTTTTTTTATTTTTTGAGTATGTGACCTATCTTTGACCCAGTCCCCCTGCAAATGATCAAATTATTCCTTAATTGATGGGTAAATTGCGGTCTCTCATCTAAATGAAATAAGCATGCATAAGTGACTAACATGTTTTTAAAAGGATTTTGTCGAAACATTGGAGTTAATTTGATATTTAAGGGAAGTACATGCACTCTGATTGTCGCAACACTTGAGAATAAGTTTGATAATTAATATGTTGATGGCAAGTTCAGTTATATACATTTTATGTCAAAGGTAGATTAATTCTGTGATATAAATTCATATTTACACACTCTAAAATGCTGTCTTCCTGCCTCAGATTGTGATGGACCTGGAATGCGACATCAGATACTCATAAGTCAAGAACCGAATGAAACACCCTTTTCCAGAGTACAGATTATGGAGGGGTTTGCAGAACTAATGGAGCAGTTTTTTTTTCTTCTTGGAGTGCCACAGCTTGTGAGTAAACACTGTTACATTGTGTGCCAAATCGTTTTGAGTTCAATTTTAATGAACAAGTTTAATGAACTTGTATTGCTGAAAATGTGTTATTTGGAAACTTACACATGAAGTAAACAATTTTTTTTTTTTGCATTCTGGATGCTGAAAACTTGGTGAAGTACACAGAAACATCATTAAAACAAATGGCCCAAAAAAGTGAAGGAAAGAAGGAAGTGCTCCATGACAGTCTCATTGGACCAGCAGAGGAAACTGCAGAAGGTAACTACACCCTATATTACATCCCATATCCTCCAAAGACACTCACACACACTTTAATTTTATTGATTATAACTGTAATTCTATTTGATGACATGTTAATTGGTTAAAAGTACTCAACATTAAAATATTGTTTTACAGAAATCCAAAGGTCCTACACCAACCAGGATTCAACAGCTCTCCTGATTCCACCTACTGTAGGCTTGAAGTGTCAGTATTACATTGGACAACACTCACTCACTACCCTTTGACTTCCTCATTTATCAGAGGCACCACAGTGGAGTGAATCGCCAATTCATCTGCCCTTTCCAGCCACAACCCAGCACTTGGAAACACCCATATTCTCTTACATCTACACACATTCAGTCACTATGGCCAATTCACCTATACCGTACACATGCTTTTGGACTGTGGGGTCAACCGAAGCACCCAGAGGAAACCCACAAGAAAACTGGGAGAACTTGGAAACTCCACACAGAAAATGCCAACTGGCCCAGTCGGGACTCGAACCAGTGACCTGCTTGCTGTGAGGTTAAACATTATGTATAAAAATGGATGTTGTGATGACCAATACATGCAGGTACCATCCACTTTTTGAAATTGTAGTGTTATTTAATAAATGTTTTGATTGTATGTGTATTGTTTCTATCTGCATTGTGATATATTTCTCTTCCGTTTAGAGATGTGTAAAAAGTTAAGTACTGTATTTGCTCAAACAGTAAAAAAGCTTATAAAAGTGAAATCATTACAATTACATTGTTGAATGCCATTAAACTGTTAGGGTAGATCTGCTGTCCAATGCAAAGTATGCAGAGGTGCAATTTTAAGTATTATTTAAAAAATATTTTGTATAATGGATTGAATAAATTTAAACAATTTGAATTGTCTGGACTGGTTTTATTTTATTTTTATTCATTAATAACTAGCAATAATTCATTAATAAATAAAAAGAACCCATAAATGGTTCTAAATAGAACCATCTAACTTGAATTCAAAGAACAATTTGGGGTTCTATTTAATAAACCCTTAAAGTGGTTCTATATAGAACCTTTTTGGGGTTCCATATATGAAGCGCTTGATAGAACCATTTTTGGTTCTATATAGAACCGTTTGTTTTAAGAGTGTAGATGGAAGAAATCAAAAATAGAGGTTATTCGTCTGGCCTGGAAAGAAAGTATACTTAACTTTAGAAAAGCTTTAAAGTCTGCCAGATCTGCTTATTTTTCAACTTTAATAAAAGAAAATAAACACAACCCTAGGGTCCTTTTTAAAACACCAGACAATCTTACTAAAATAAAGCATCAACATGCATTTGTCAACACAGCAGTAATGACTATTAATTCTTTCACATGCAATACTGATGAAATCGGAGATAAGCACCATCAATCTGTCTCTTACAGCACAGTCCAAATTAGAGCACTGTAGACTATTAATGGATACACTTCAAACTTTTTCAACACTAGGTGAGGAAGAACTGTCTAGACTGATGCATTTGTTTAAATCAACAACATCTATGCTAGATCCTATGCCAACCAAATTATTAAAACAATTGTTTTCAGAAGTTTCTTAACATGTTCTTAAAATGTTGAATTCGTTCCTACTCTTAGGACGTTTTCTAAAACTTCTAAACTAGCTGTCATTAAGCCTCTTACTAAAAACAAATCTTGATCCCAAAGAATTAGTAAATTATGGACCCATTTCAAACCTGTTTTTTCTATCAACGATACTAGAAAGTCATATCTGCTTAACTATGTTCCTTACTGAAGAAAAAAAAAAAAAAAAAAAAAAAAAATTATGAAAAATTTCAATCTGGATTTAGAGCATTTAATAGCACAGTTCCAAGCGACCTTCTCCCGTCATCCTCCTGTCGTTATTGGACCTCAGCACTGCATTTGATACAATCGGTTATAATATTCTCCTTGATAGGCTTGAAATTGGCTTGAATTTTATCTATCTGAAAGTTACCAATCTGTATTGTCTAATGAAGAGGTATCATAGAGATCAAAAGTACACTGGGGGAAACCACAAGTCTCTTACTTTTCACACTATATTTGCTAATGCCAGGCGATAATCACTAAAAACATTAAATTACCATCCACTGTTATGCTGATGATACACTTTATATCTCCTCTCAGCCTGATAAATTGTACAAATTTATGAAATTACCAGATTGTATAGCTGATATTAAAATGGATGACTAATAACTAAATTCGTATAAAATGGAGGTCTCTTTAGCTCAAGATTAGTACAGCCCTGGTGTTACAGGGAAAATTACGAACCAACAGTGATCAAATTGTATAACCAAAGTCATACTAGATAAATTATGCTGAATTGTAATAGCATTAATATTGTAGATATGGACTAGTGCCTACTCGCTTGAAACTAAGGTGTGCCGTTTGAATGTAATTTTATTAATATTACTGTCTTTTTATACATGTAATTTTATAAAATGGAGAGCTCTGCTGTGACGTAAATTTCCCTTTGAGATTAATAAAGTCTAAACAAACAAAAAAGTTTTTTTTGGCATGCTTATAGTTGTGAAATTGTGAATATAGGTTTATAATAACTTATGAAATTATTTCATTTATTTCCTTTGGGTAGGCTAGTCTAATTATTTGTTGTACATTTATTTTTAAATGACGATTAAAACAACAACACAATTTGATTCAAGAATGAAATTAAAACATTTTAATTTGGCCTACATCAGGGGTCACCAACCGTTTTGAAACTGAGAGCTACTTTTTTGGTAGCGAATAATATGAAACTGGGCTACCAGTTTGATTCACACTTCTCAAATAACTAATTTGCTCAATTTACTTTCAATTACATGTTATTATTAATAATTAATGATATTCAATTATGTAAAGACACTGATCATGTTGCACACTTGTGATGTTGAATTTTTGATCTTTGTTTGGATTCATCGACATACCTTGTCAACCCTCATGTTTTTTCCCAGGATTCTCCCATATTTTACAGTTCTATCTCGCTATCATCCCGTAAAGGTATTTTCAGCCTTTCTCTGAAGGGTGGAAATAATCATTAATGAGCCGCTCCTCCCTATACGCAACCCATAGCGCCGCAACCACAAGGGGCCACCCCTTACTCATAAATGTGAGTCTGTTCTGTGCTTTCGTTGAAATACATATAAAACAGTGGGATTCCCTTTCCTTTTATAACAGGGGCCTTCTCCCCTTTATATGGAATCCTCAAAACAGTCATATAGTGGTGTGTGACTGTGACGCGTTTCATAGTGTCAAATAGAGGCTGTTTCCCAAACGAATTCTGTACATGCGATTTGAAGCAGAGTGAAAGTCTGGGTTTTGGATGTGTTTAAACAGACATATACAAATAATTAATAATAACAACATTTAAATATGTCGATCTTGGTGCTGTTTTTTTTTTCCCAAACACAACTAATTTCGTCCTAAATGTGCATAACAGTTAGGAAAGCAATCGAATGCTTTCTTTACAACGTTAGATGGTTGCATTTTTAAAGTGACACTGTTATTTAATGTAATCAAACGAAAAAAATCTAAATAAGAGATTCATTTGTTGCTCTTTAATCAGAATGTGTCTGTTATACAGTGAAGAAACGGCTAATGAGATTTAATGGCTTGATTCTATTTCATTTTAATAGCTGAAATGTTTGCTAATGTATTTGCTGCTAATGTATACAATTTATTTTTTCTTTTGTAAATAATAATAATAAAACATATTACTGACCATTTAACTGTTTATTTAAAATGAAACACCAAATGAACATACTAGTAGGCTACTATGTGAGCATGTCCCTTATTTTCACATCCCGTATGTTCATCGGATCTATTTTAGCTGCTAAAATAGACAAAAACAGTCATTATTTCATCAAAAATAAGTGACTTAATATTATTAACTTGTTTGTTGAACTGTCATATGAAGTCAGCGTCACATTTTCAATCGTGAGGTGATGGTAAATTAAGTGATGGTCAGCTCTCTTGGCCATCAGGTTGTGTCATGTATGTTGCTGAACTGTATTTAAATGCTATAAATATGAAAACTCCACATTTTGAAATGTAATGATAGACGGAAGTTGCAGAGGCTGCAAACGTATAAAACGTGAGGTCATATTTAGTTATATATATATATATATACATATATACATATATATATATATATATAT
>CAIGQQ010027741.1:29842-48386 GCA_903798035.1 Danio albolineatus
ATATATAGAATAAACAAGTCAGAATATAGACTACAGTTAAAGCAGCCACGCACACACAAACATGTTTGAATACATTTATGTTGTTGACCAATAAAGAACAATAAATTGTTGTAACAGCAATATCTCCAAGTTTTTTCACCCACTTCAAGCACTGATTATAACAAACAAATCATCCTCCTGGTGACTTTTTATTTTATTTTTTATTTTTTTTTGTCAAAAGCGACAAATCCAGTGACTTCTGTGTTTTTCTCTCTGTTTAGAGCAGAGAGGAGATACAAACCCCTCCGCGTCCAAGCTGCAAATGAATCGCGCATGCGCATGGCCGCCGCCACGCCGTTCCCTTAAATTTAAATGTTCACTCACTTTCACACAAAAATAAATTACTGCATTAAAATTAACGACATAGCTCTCCATTCACTCCAGTCTAGTCTCTTGCCAAGCTCACTTGTGCCAGCTCTCGCTAGTCTGTTATCAACATATTATTATTACATAGGCCTTTACTACAAAACCCCAACAGTCTTTTTATAGACTAAACCCACAAACAATCTTGTTTGCCTCCAAACAGTGTTTGGAGGCATCGTATGTAATGGCCAAAGGAATCGGCAAACCGGGTAAACCACATACAATGGCTGAGACTCTCATTTTGTGCAGAATAAAGACATGTGCAGAATAATGATAGGCAACAGTGCAGCAGCCAAACTCGGTGCAGTACCACGGTCCAATGACACAGTCGCTAGGAGAATTGTAGACATGTCCAATGATATCAGAGAGCAACTGATAGAGTTCGTAAAAAAAACTTACTACGCGCTGCAGCTGGACGAATCTACTGATATTGCTGGGCAGGCACAGCTCCTCACCTTTGTCAGATATCTGCGTGACAAGGCGATTGAGGAGGATGTCCTGTTAGGCCGGCCTCTTCAGTCGCACACTACAGGATAAGTTATTTTCAATGTCCTTGATAGTTTTATCCGTGAAAATGATTTAGCTTGGGACGATGCGTTAACCTAACCCTATGCATGGATGGTGCGCAGGCAATGATGGGGCGTGAGCATGGCCTAGCTCCACTTGTGAAATGAACACATTGCAAGGTTCATCTCGAAGCACTAGCTGCTAAAAAATGCCGGTTCTTTTTGACTCCGTGCTGAACCAATCCATAAAAATGATAAATCTCATCAAGTCACGGCCACTAAACACTCGCTTGTTTGGGGTCCTCTGCCAGGAGATGGGGTCAGGGCATGAACAGCTGCTTCTGCACACTGAAGTTCGCAGGCTCTCCAGGAGGCGGGTGTTACATCGGTTGTATGAGCTGCGAGAGGAGGTGAAGTGGAAGTTGTTTTGACGGAAATCAAATCAGATCTGGCGATGCATTTAGATGACACTATGTGGCTTGCATCTTTGTCCTATTTGGACGATATATTTGACCGATTGAACGGCATCAACTTGTCTTTGCAAGGCCACGAAACTCATATTTTACTCCTTGCAGACGTGCACGCTTTCACACAAAAACTAGACCTCTGGCATGGCAGCATCAGTCGAGGGAACTGCGGCATGTTCCCTAGCCTTGCAGACTTTATCACTGATGCAGGCACATCACACGATTTCTCCTCCCTATTTCAATCAGCGTCTGAGCACCTGTCAGCAATGAGAAAACAATTTGCGACGTACTTTGCGTGGGTTCGAGATCCATTTGTGTGCACAGCAAACGAGCTATCAATTGATATGCAGGAACAGCTTACTGAACTGAAGAGTGACAGTAGATTGAAGGAACTCTAGCTCCTGCCCTCTTTCGTCATTCTGGGCAGCATTGATTCAGGAATATCCTGAACTCTGTGACGTCGCCTTTAAGATTCTCCTTTCTTATGCGTCGACATATTTGTGTGAGGCAGGATTCTCAAAAATGACTGCACTCAAAACGAAATACCGCAATCGTGCACAAATCGAGGATGATTTGAGGATATGTTTATAAAATATTGAGCCAGAAATTGAGGATCTTTGCATGGCAAAGCAGGCTCAGGTCTCACATTAACATGACCTGCCTGCAAGCTTCTGTAAAAATGCAGATGATGCCTACTATTCGGCCTAGCAATAGTAACAATAATAAAACATAAATTAATCAGATAGCCTAGTAATGATAATAGGCCTATACTGATGATGATAATAATAATAACAACAACAATAAAGTATATAACCTCATATTATTATATAGCATAGTAATGATGATATGCCTACACTGATAACGATAATAATAATAACAACAACAACAACAACAATAAAGCATATAACCTCATATTATTATATAGCAATAGCCTAGTAATGATGATAGCCTATACTGATAATGATAATAATAACAACAACAACAACAAAGCATGTGACCTCATATTATTATATAGCAATAGCCTAGTAATGATGATATGCCTATACTGATAATGATAATACTAATAACAACAACAACAACAACAACAACAAAGCATATAACCTCCTATAATTATATAGCAAGTAATGATGATATGCCTATACTGATGATGATGATGATAATAATAAAATTAATATCAACTACAACAATAAAGCATGTGACCTCATATAATTATACAGCAATAGCCTAGTAATGATGATTGGGCTATATTGATGATGATAATAACAACAACAACAACAACAACTGCAATGAACCAGCTTTGGGTGGGGGGGCAGCTTGCAAAAGGTTGAGAACCCCTGGTGTAACAAATCAACTTTTGAGTGCTTTGCTTTTGAGTGAAGGTCTCAGCCGTTAGATCGCCCGCTGGGGGCTGGCTGCAGTGCAAGTCATAAAGCCCGGCTCCTCCATGTTAACGAACGAGACTTGAGACGAAAAAAAAAAACCTTTATTTTTGTGTACTGCATTGATAAATAAGTGTCTTGGAGCACACGTTCCTCCAGGTTCTCTACCTAGAAATCCAGCATACGTGGCACAGTACGCCTTCTTTATATATCATGGCAATTCCGTAAAGGTTCTACAACACAGACATCAGGTTGCAAAGACTGGCATTACTGTCTTAATGCACCTACAGTAGAGGAAGTCTTATGTGCTGAAAAATGTTTCATTAAATCAGTGCAACGGGAGGCGTATGCTCAAGAGAATAAGAGCTTGGAAAATGGAAATGAGCTCTCTAGGCAAAGCTCTCCCAAAGTTTTAGACCCCTTCATCAATGTGGATGGTCTGCTAAGAGTGGGAGATTGATTAACAGAAGCACAGGTTGAGCGTGATGTAAAAAAATCCCCTCATCATCCCTGGCAAACATCACATTGCAACACTTTTGATTAAACATCACCACAAGAGAGTGCAACACCTGGGACGTCACTATACAGAGGGTGCAGTGCGTGCTGCTGGCTACTGGATAGTGAGTGGAAAGAGGAAAGTTTGCAGTATCATTCACGTATGTGTTACTTGAAGAAAACTCAGAGCAACACTACAGACTCAAAAGATGTCTGATCTACCAGCAGATTGTGTGTCCATGGATTCTCCATTTACAAACTTGGGACTAGATGCCTTCGGGCCATGGGATGTGGTGGCACGGCGAATAAGAGGTGATCATGCACAAAGCAAAATGTGGGCAGAAATTTTTAGCTGTCAAAGTGTTAGAGTACACATAGCACACATTGAGCTTATAGAATCTTTGGATACATCTAGTTTCAGTAATAACCTGTGGCATTTTCTTGCTATACGAGGACTTATAAAACTCATTCGCTCAGACAGAGGAACACATTTTTGCTGGAGCTTGCAGAGAGCTCAACATTTTCTCTAACATTGACAAAACTTCTGTACAAAAGTTCCTCTTGCTTCTCATATGGATGGGTCCTGGGAGAGGATGATTGGCCTTGCTAGAAGGATACTAGATGCAATGTTACAACAGCTTGGACCTTCAGCAATAACACATGAGATGCTCTTCACTTTTATGGCAGTGTATAATACACTCTTATGGTACTGCTATAATAAATGCTAGGCCACTCGTTCCAAATGATCCATTCACACTAACACCCCGTGCACCCTTAACCCAAAAGGTCACAATTGCTCCTGCCCCAACTGTTGATCTGGGCAAAAATCTTCATATCAGACAGTGGTAAATGGTACAGCACTTGCAGGGCTCGACAATAAGGACTGCCTGATGGCCCGGGGCCAGCGTGCGAGATGCTTGGGACAGTAAACAGGATGGTAACTGGCCCGATGGGACCAGTGCTGCCTTGTCACTAAAGTTTGATTTGCTTGCGATATTTTTTGGTATTAGTGATTGTCAATTGCATGCAAATATACAGTTGTATAAACGAGAAACAGGTTGTACTTTTAAGCCCTCAAATGCTACCTTCTCTGTGATGTAACCACCGTTTTTCAGTTTCTCTTATCTGATTGGATGTTGTAAGCACGTTGTTTTTTTCCGTAACTTGGTAACAGCCAGTACAGCGAAGAGACGCAAAATGGTGGTATCATTAAATTATGAGGCTAAAATAAAACGTATGTTTTTAACATCTTGGAAGCAGACATTTACGTGGGTGCAACATGACAAAAAAATGAAGTTATGTTCTGCACAGTTTGCCGTCTGTTTCCAGGAAAAGCAGACAAGTCTGGAGCCTTTTTCGTGGGAACAAACAATTACCGTAAGCAAACCCTCGAAGCGCATGACAAAAGCCGACAGCACATCGCGTGCTTGATGGCTAAAAGGATTGAGGAGAACATTTTAATTGCTCCACTGAACTTGATCGCAAAATGTATGAATGAAGATAATTACAAGCGCATTGAGAAACTGATCAACACGGCATATCATATCATCAAGAATGAACAGCCCTTCCTGTCATTCGAACGGTGTATTGATTTGTTAAAGAAAATTGGAGTTGATATGGGATCTCAGTACCACACTGATGTTGCATGTCGGAGGTAAGCAATATTTATTACATCTCTGTCAGTGTCCTTAAAACAGCTTCATTAATTTTTATACGAATTACATAACAGAACTTTAAACAGCTGATTAAATGTAATAAGAGAGACTAGACCCTTTATATACAGACTTGCTGCCAGTTTTTTTTCCTTTTTAATAGTAAGATATTTGAAACTTCAATGTATTTTTCCTGACAGGGTTGCTTATTTAAAACTCTCTAGCCTAAAGGGTCCGTGTATCTTTTGGTCATATTGAAAAACTGCTTTATTTAAAAAATAAATAAATAAAAAACGAATATTGAAATACCAGACGTTTTTCTGAAAAAAAAAAATCACCAGAAAACCAAAACGAATTAAGGTTTGTTTTTTTATATTCCAAAACCCAGATAGGCCGACTCTTTCATGGTAATGCAATGCTGCACACACAGGCTAACCTTAGGCTCTTAACAAAATTATTTTATCACAAGAAAAAACCTTTTGTAACATTATTAAGTTGAAAAATATAATAGCCTATAGCCAGTGTATGTTTTGTTAATTTGTTTTCCAGTTTTAAGCGGATTAAAGGAAACGAAGAAAACGGCCGCAAAAAATGAGACTCCATTTTCGTTTTTTGGTTTAGGGTAGGATAAACAACTTTAAAATTCATTATACATAATTAGAGGCTTTTAGTTATTATTATTTAATTATATATACAAGTGTATATATTCTATCATTTGAACCACACACAGCAGGTATGCATTCATATGCATAAATTAAATAAGAATGTAAATTAGTAGTATTATTTGTATTTATAAATATTATTATTTGTTTAAAATAGGTATACGTATTGATATTTGAGTAAAAACAATACAGACATTTAAGTATGCATATTATTTAATTTATTTATTCATTTGACTTGTTTATTGGTGCATATATAGGCTATAATTTAAAAAACACACAACAGTACATTGGACAGCTAGGCTACAGTGCCACTCCGTAAAGCTTTCAAACAAAGTCCAAAAAAATAATTAAAGATTTGACTTTCTACGGTTACGGCCGACATTCACAACACGCCGTTCTTCGGGTGGTATAGGCAACATTAAATTACAAAACAAGCCATCTGGGCTTTGAATAAAAAAAATGCAATTATTTCCTTGTTGTCCAAAGAGTCTGCAAGTTCATGTTCCATGGATATATGATTTTGTGGACATTGATGATGTTAAGCCTCTTTATTCAATGTGCAGCAGAAAAAAAGGCTTTCAGCCGTGCAGGTAAAGTTCTCTCCTGGATCAGAGCGAGTTTTTGTGCTACCAAAATAGTGCTGCATGCAATAAACTCACACTCAGGCGAAGTAAAGGTCTCATTGCCTAGGATGTCAATCAAATTAATCTCCAGCCAAGAATAAAACAATCGGCTATTTTATTATTTTAAGATTTTAGATGACGGGTTAGAAATTAAATTATACATTATTAATTATATTCAAGTCAACGAAAGAATAACCTTAATAAATAAAACATGTGGGTAAGAATGTGTTGAGCCAGTGATTCCCTTCTCTGCTCTATGGTTTTCTAACTTTTTCAAACTCTTTCGTTTAGACATATCATTTTTTCTATGTTTATTTTTTATGTTAAAACAACCCTAACTCTTTCAAACTGTTCTTAGAACGATTTGGCACAATAGTGGAAAAGCGGCTATAGCCCCAAGGTCCAATGTGTTATTTTTCTGGTACTAACAACTATAAGTAAATGATAATGATAATAATAATAATAATAATAATGATAATAATAATATTATTATTATTAATAATAATAATAATAATAATTATTATTATTATTATTATTAGCCTATTATTATTGTTGTTGTTGTTATCAATCAATCATTTTCTTGTCGGCTTAGTCCCTTTATTAATCCAGGGTCGCCACAGCGGAATCAACCGCCAACTCATCCAGCATATTTTTTACATAACGGATGCCCTTCCAGCCGCAACCCATCTCTGGGAAACATCCATACACGCACATATTCACACTCATACACTACGGACAATTTAGCCTATCCAATTCACCTGTACCACATGTCTTTGGACTTGTGGGGCAAACCGGAGCACCCGGAGGAAACCCAAGCAACCACGGGGAGAACATGCAAACTCCACACAGAAATGCCAACTGACCTAGCCAGGGCTTGAACCAGCGACCTTCTTGCTGTGAGGCGAACGTGCTACTCACTACGCCACTGTGGCGCCCCTTGTTGTTGTTAATATTATTAATATTTAGGCCTATACAGTAGTTCTGAAACAATGGCTATCTTTGCTCAGCATCAGATGCACAGCAGCAAGAAGTTTGGCAGCAAACTATAGGAATACATATGTAGTTTTTTTTTCTTAATAAATAGCCTACTGTAAATTATAACAATTGACGATTTATATGTGGATTAAAATACTGTTAGCTAAGTGGTTTTATGTTTTAGAATATAATTTGGAATATTCTCAATAATATTTGTAAAGGAAACTCAGGCCTTAAATGCACCGCTTGTTTTTTTTTTTCTCTGAAGTTGTTGCTCCATCCCGTTTAGAGTGTTTTACACAAGTGTGCTGCACGCCTGCTTTCGAGTGAAGGTCTCGGCCGTTAGATCGCCCCCTGGGCGCTGGCTGCAGTACAAGTCATAAAGCCCGCCTCCTCCGTGTACATGAATGAGACTTGAGCCCACATAAAAAAAATCATTACACTTGCAATAAAATGTCCCGAAAGATGGTTCTGGTCGATTAAGGCGCTGTTTATAATGCTGATATAGGTGCAGATCTTCATTTTTTGTAAAGAGTGTGTTTTAGCCAGTAATTTAATGCTGGGCGTGTCATAGTGATTGACAGTTCTGATTGACAGCTTCTCAAAGCACACCATCAGAGCTTCGGATGGAGATTGAAGTGTCATTATTCCATTTCTGTGTTACTTTACCATGATAAAATGAGTTCAGCAGTAAACTATACTGTCTGACCTACAGAATCTGATGGATCACTGTTTATTCGGCAAGGTGAGTGCTTTATTAGTTCGCTGATACATGCCTAGCCATGACGGGGGAAATGCAGGTGATTGTTATCTAGCAGTAATTCTTTTTATGGGTTTGTAATAATAATTAGGAAGACAAAACTAATGTTAGCCGATCTCCACGTTGATCTAACATTATTTGAACTTGATCAAATAGTCTCTTGCGTTTTGAGTTTCTGCATGTTATTGAGTTAATCTACTGAGTTTGCTGTTATAAAATATTAATATTCTAGAAACATTATCTTATATAACAAATAGAGCTGTAAATGTGATATATTATTTCTATACATCATTTACCATTGGCTTATTTAAAAACTCCTAATAAACATTAAAGTAAATGTAAATTCCTCTTTGCCAGATATAATGAAGGCATAGAATAAACCAAATGATAACGGAGGCAAAAAATTATATACAAGCGATGTTCAGCAGCTGATAGACATCAGTTGATGTATTAATACTGCTAAGTTTAATTATTTTATATAGTGCAGGGATGGGACGTGTAAATATTCTGTTGATATTTAGAAATCTTGCTGTATTTATCTTTTAAACACACAATTTTTCCCGTATGGTAAATAGCTGTCTATGGTGTGTATATTTTGGGTTCTGTTGTTTAATTATAAATGTATGTGTTGTTTATATGTTATTGTTCATATTTTACAAGTGTTAGTTCTACCCCTGTGAAGATAATACCAGCAACCCTGTAACAAGAATATTTTTTGTGCTCATATTAGTCTTAATCAGGCTATGAAAGATCGTTCTTTCTGCAGTATAACATAGATTGCTTTAATTAATTTATAACCGCTTAAATCACACCGTTTTTAAATCATATATTATTACGTGTTTTAAATGTAAGTTCTTATATTTACATTAGCGAGCCTTTGTTCTAGAGCAGAGACCGCCAGTCAATAGACTGAAGGAACTATGACGTCAATTTGTATGCACGAACCCGGAAGCGTGTTAGCATTTTAGCAGTTCCGGTTCCCTTGTCCAAAAGTCAATGGGTTTTTTCAATGGGATTTCAGTTAAATCACTTAAACAAGGTTCGTGGCAAACACAAACTTAATATGCTTTCACGTTTTTTTCTACGACCTAAAACACATCAGTTACACCACACTCTTGATTTTTTAAATCTGTTATGCTTCTTTAAAAAGACGGTTGCTATCAAGTTGCTAAACGGGACTACAGGCGGCGTCAGATACATTATACGTCATCAAGCTGAACTGGTCTGGAACGCAGCACGCTTGTGGTGGGCATTAGGATTTGACTGTTATTTACTGTAAGTATTTACATGAATAGTATTTTATAGTTTGTAGTATTTTTCTAATTGGGAATTCATATTGTGTGTAGATAATGCCTTCACTTGTAAAGACTACCAGAACAGATAAATGTGTTGATAATTTATTTTAATTAAACGATATTATAAAGATTACTGCTTACGTGATCAAAGGATTTTTCGTCATTTTTTCTTCATCTGAACACATTTTACTCTGTCATAATACACTCCTCCTTAACATGTATAGCATATGTGACTGTATAGGCTGCTTTTCGCTGTACTTTGTGACATAAAAAACAATATTGAATGTTCGGTGTCCATGATGGAACATGCATGCATATAATAGACTTATCCCTCACGCCTCATTTCTGTCATGTATTACTAAGGTAAGCGCGCTATATGCACACGAGAGATACACTTATTTAAATGTCGTATGATACTATGTAGGCACATTTATACATTCAGTTTTAAACCTTTTCCAACAACAGTAAAGCAGAACAAAATGTATTTCCCACGTAATAATAGTTCAAAAGGCACGTATGTCCATGTGTTTTCATGTATTTATTTGTTTATAATATATAGCGTGGATTATAATCTAATAAACCGAGAGAATATACCTTTGTGATGGACCATATTTCTAAAAAATAAGCTTGAAGAGTTGTCTGTAGCAGGGTGGTGCTGACATCACAGGCGAGCGCCCCAAAGGCTGTAGTCCGTTTATAGCCTAATGTTAGCTTTTCAGATCTTGCGTTTACATTTACGACTCAAAAGTGCTAAAAGTTGTATTTTCGTGTGAGGATTATCCGGCTGGACAAAACGTGTAAGTGTAATGAACAGTGTTTGAACATGGAGCTTATCATTTGCAATCTTCGAAAAGCCTATGGGAAAATCCTATGGGGATTTTATCGAGGGAACCAGTTTTATGCTAGCAGCCGATTGGCCTACAAGGTGACGTCATAGTTCCTCCACTCTATTGAGAAGTTCGGGGGGCGTGGTTAATTTGATGTACAAGCGTTTGGTTGGAAACTTGATTTCGTGGCTCCGCCTCTGGCTCCATCAGCCAGTCTTTCTGCGCATGCCCAGGCTCCAATTTCAGCAGTGTTTTGCGGCAGTTTGTGCCCGTCACTGGGTTTTTTTTCCTTCAAAGAGTTTAATGGGAAAAGGGGCTGTCGCATCGCCCATATTTTTTTACAGTCAGTGGTTTTACATTATAACTAACGTGGTTCAATCGATGGATCTGCAACAGAGAAACTAGTTTTGGGGAAACACTCGATGCTATACATCATTCTTTACCCAAATGATTCATCGTACTATGATAGTTCAGCCGCTAGTTACATTGTTGTTTGGAAAAACACCCCAGGTTTGTTCAATAAAATAATAATCCAGCCTAAATAAAATTAAAGTGAAATATTCAGTTTCAGAGAAGCCTATATTAATCCTTTTCTGTTAGTGACAAAAAGTAATTTTTAAGGTTATTGAAAAAAAGAGCCCATAGCACCACCTAGCGTCCAACCTGCGGCAAGTTTAGTTTGCACTGTTATTTTATTAATTGACATTTTACAAAATTACAAATAACTGCAAAAATACATTTCAGCTAATTGAGCCATCTTTTGTCAAATAATTTAGAACTGCAATAAAATACCTGCACACTTTTTGTACTGCTCTTTTTGCTTGCATAAAATTTAGAATGTTGCACATTTATTAACATTTTAAAAATATTTAAATCCTAGATTCACAGACGTGATATTTAAGGATCTGAGGGAAGAAGTCCTGAATGACATTAAAGCAGCCCACTTCATTAGTGTGCTGGCAGATTCATCTACAGATTCAAGTGTAAGAGAGCTGGAGGATGTGTATGTTCGAATCCTCCACAAGAGTATTCCCAGAAACATTGAAGTGGAAGAACTGCCAAATGCCACTGCATCTGGACACTAGACAGCCATAAATAATGGTAATATGTAAACAAATATATTGAAAGAAATGTGTTGTAATGATGTAATGTTAGTGACCTCTTGACTTCAGCTCTTCAAAAAGCACATCTTCTTGACTGGAAAGAGCGGTTGGTTGGATTTGGCTCAGACGGAGCAGCTGTGATGGTGGGAAAGCATGGAGGTGTGGCAACATTGCTAAGGCAGGATGTTACACACCTTATTAATATCCACTGTTTAGGACATGGATTAGAGCTGGCTGCTCTTGATACAATCAATGTTCATGTAAAAATGAAAAGAGTAAGTAATGAAACAATCTCATTTTGTTCAATTATTTTCTTATATGAATGACACAGCCTAACAAACATTACCTATTGCAGGTGACAGACATGCTGAAAGGGCTATATAAGCAGTATCATTTTTCTCCAAAAGCTTGGAGAGATTTAAAAGAGGTGGGAAATGTGCTACCCCACATGGAGAAAGCTCTTAACACAGTGATGAAAAACTACAGAGCAATGTTGACACACATGAAAAACACAGTAGCAACAAGGTAGATCTTATTAACATATAATATAAAAAGAAAGTAATCATAAATGGACAGTTAAATCAAAAATTAAACATGCTAACCTTTTCCTATTGGTTATCTTATTTTAAATGATGCAAGTTTGTTTGCATGTCAGATGATTTTAAAATTATAACATTTATTTATTTCCTCTTATCCTTCCTCCTCTGCAGATCTGCAAGTGCTGACATGATTGGTCGAGCCAAACAATGCCTTTCAGTACTTAAAGATTATGAGCAGCTTTCATTTATGGTGCTGGTGCAAGACATCCTGAGCATCCTTAGCTGGTATTTATTACTATTATTATTATTGTTATTATTATTTTGCACATTTCTTTGTAAAAGGGAACTGTACTTTAGATTGTCACTTGAATGTTACTCTCTGCAGTTTAAGTCTCAAACTCCAGGAGGATGGCCTGACCCTCCCACAAGCTTTGCAAGCTTTCGTAGTAGCAGTACTTAGACTTGTCAGCATGCAAATGACCCCAGGGGAGAAGCTTGAAGTCTTCCTTGACCACACAAAAGATGAGGGCAAGTTCCAGGCAGTGCATCTTTCCAATTTCAATGAAAACGGCAAAGAGAGATTCGATAGGTAGATTAGTTAAAAAGATTAGGGAATATAAGGGGGTTTGATTTAGTTTCATTCTATTGCAAAACTATTATTATTATTATTATTATTATTATTATTATTATTATTATAATTATTATAATAACTACCTTTTTAATTTTTTAGAGTGAAAACAGAGCTCCTGAGTTCAGTGGTGGCAAGCCTGCAGAAGAGGTTTAAATGTGTTGAATCAGAGAAAGTCCTCCAGACAGCATGCTGCATCCTCGACCCAAGAGAATGGCCAAAGAATACAGAAGCTTTAGCTAGCTATGGAAGCGAAGAGCTCCTGTTGCTAACAAACCATTTTGCTCAAGTCTTGGATCATATGGGCTGTGACCGTGACACTGCTCGACACATGGAGTGGCCAAGTGCTAAGGTGGTCATAAAGTCTTTACTTCCAGGTCTGCAGAAAGATGCCTGGAGAGATTTTTTCATGGGCAACCACCGTAAAAACAAATACAGAAACCTCTTGCTGATCGTTGAACTATTACTAGCACTACCTCTTTCTACAGCTGCTTGTGAGAGGGGCTTCAGTTCAATGAAGGGAATAAAAAATGACTGGAGAAGCAACCTCTCAGTGGATTTACTCCACAAACTCTTACTCATCAGCATTGAAGGGCCCGAGTTGGATCGTTTCAATGGCCAGAAGGTAGTTGAAAGGTGGCACTCTCACACAAAAAGGGCTCGGAGAGTACAGGTTTAGAAACCACAATATTTGTGATCTTATGATCAAAACAAGGAAAAATCTATCACAATAAAACTTCTAAAATAAATTCTGCTAATTAACACTCTGTTTACTATTATTGTTTCATTTTCTTCTTTGCAACAACACTCCTTTAATAGGAGGCCCCTATTTATGTACAGTTATCTGGGACAATCAACCTGGTGATCTTGGACAATAAACTTGGACAGACTGTTGTGAATAAATTTAGTTGCATCACAATTGTAATTTTTAAAATTGTCAGTTGCATTGTAAAGAAAAGTTCTGCTGAATAAAAAGTGTACGTATAAAGTTGTTTGGCTCTTGACACATTATTTAAAATATGTAGCTCAGAAATAGCTATTATTTTTTTGTTTTTTTTGTGGGGACAGTGAAAATTTTAGCAGGGCCAGTAAAAATCTAAACCACTGGCCCGATCGGGCCAGTACAAAAAAATCCTTAGCGTTGAACACTGACTTGGCACAAGCCTTTTGGGATAAATGGAAAAAGCAGTACTTAAAACCAAGTAGAAAGTGGCCATGCGGTAAACCTGATGTTGAACCAGGAAGCATTGAAGGATGAACAACAAAAAAGAAATGAATGGCCAATGGGACTTGTCAGTTTTTTGCAAGTAAGGACAACAAGGTTCGCAAGGTAGAAGTCAAGGTCTTTAAAAATGACGAACCTAAGATATTCATACGGCCTATCACAAAAACTATCCTCCTCCTTACACCAGAGAAACTTTATATTTCAGTATTTGTATTCACATAAGAAAAAAATATTCTTTACTTTTTTACGTTTCACCACCAAAGAACGAATCCTTCAACAAGCTTGGTAAAAGAGAGGGTTTTCTTGGCAAGGAAATCAGATCAGACAACGATTACGTCCCAGAAGTGCTGCAGATGAGGAGGGAATACAGAGAGGTACGTAAGGCTTTGAAGGACAAAGAAGTGACATTTAAAACACTATATCCCGCCTGTCTGAAGGTGCTATATGAGAAAGGAGTAAAGATATACAATACTGTCAAGGAAGCAACGCATGACATGTCCAAGAGAGTATTCCCAGTGCAGCCTATTAGCCAGCCGAACACCAGCCGAACGGATTCAACGCATGTCATGTCAGAGAAATACTCAGAGCACAGGCAAACGTGACACTCAACAGAGAAGAGGACAAACATTCAAGGAAAAATTACAGCCTTTCCGAAGAAGTGTGAATGCCCAACCATCGTAATTTATGTGCGAAAGTAACATTAACGCTGGTCTGTAGTGGTCAGGAAGTGAAATTAGCGTGGAGAGGAATCACTTTGGGACTGGGAAGTTGAACAGGGGAACCGAATAGGTGGTTTTGATTTACATTAGATTTTATTTATTGTTATGACTGGAATTGAGGTTAGTCAATCTTTATTTTTTCATGTCTGTTTTTAAGACCATTTATTACAGTTTTGTTCATCAAGCAGTTAGTACTACTGTGTACAGTATGTGCTAAACGAGAGTTAAGGTTAGTTAATCTTAATTTATTTTATGTTGTCTGTTTTAAAGACAATTTTACTAGTTTTATTTATTAAATACTATGTTATTTCAGTGTGAAAAGTTGTTATGCACTGTTTTGTTATGGACAAAAAATAAATAAATAAATAAATAAAAATAAAAATCGCAATTTGAATATTTTGTCCGTATTGCACAGCCCTTCTAAAAGGCACTATGTATTTTTATGTAAATGCTATGCTTCTAAAGTGATGTTAAGTTCGTAACATATTAAGTATCCTAATAATTTTTTTTTTGTAGTTTCCAAAAAAAAGATAATTAAACCTGTTCGCAAACGACCTTCTTGTCTTCAGAGTCATGTGAAGGTAGGAAGTTTATCTGACTGTCAAAACAATTACTATGGGCGCACTCACACTATGCTATCTGAACCGTGCCCAGGCCCATTTACCAGATCGTTTGAAATGTGTGAGTGCTCTGAATCGGGCTCAGGCACGGTTCAGTTGGTTGGCCCTGGCGTGACTTTTAAGGGACTTTTTTTTAAATATGGATTTATTAATCATTCTAAATATTCAGTGAATGCAAACTGTTGTAGATTATTAAAGACACAAACCCCTCACTGCACAACAGCTGCACATTCAGCAAACCTCCTAATTCCTGCAGCACAAGGACTTTATGTTTGCATATGTGCGTCAAAGGTGTCTAATCTGTTCTGTAAAATATTTGACTGTGTCACTGCATCCCAAATGACTAAAACGATATAACTAAAGAAATTTAACTGAAGAAAGAGCACTTCTTAAACTGAACAGCACATCAGATGAAGTAAGCATACTCCAGCCCGAATGTAATATGAGTGCTGGCCATCGGGGGAGACGGGAGGGGGGGGACAAGCGTGCTTAGGTCCTGTTCAAGGCTAAGGGACAGTATGTTGAGGACAGTACAGTAGGCTAATGGATGTCTTCAGTAGAGTGCGAACACTGCTTCATTATCCACGAAAGTAAAGAGTAAAAGTAAAGAGAAAGAGAAAATAAAGAGGCCGAATGGAGGAGGCTCATTCTTTATCCTCACACAGATGGTCTGTTTAATTGTTTTCTCGATAGTAAAGCCTTTAGTTTTTCCGCTTACTAAGTCCGCCATGTAAATAGCAAATGCGCCATGGTGCAACACAACTGACTCTTAAAAAGAATTTAAGAAAACAAACACCCAAAACACACCTAAACTAATTAAGAGAATAAGCACAACCCTGTTAGACCATGTGCCAGGGTGCAGAGCATATTTTTCTATCCTTAAAATAGCAAAAGTGGTTTCAGACACGCCCTTAATGTTTTTGCACAACGCACTTTAGACTTTGCGCCAAGATTATTAAAATAAAGCCCAGCGTTTTCAAACCCATATAAAATTACATTCTGGTGTGTGCGCAAAGTTTGAGTTTCCCTCACGCTTACAAACTTTATGTCCTTATACCATTTATATACCACTTCTTTGTTCTTCCTCACTGCTTCTTGCCTGGCAGCTCCACCCCCAACATCCTCCAACCAATAATTTCATTATCCATCTTCTGTATGTTTCTAAACCATCTCAGTCTTGCCTCTCTACAGGCTGATTTATATTTCGCAGCCTTCGCATGGTTGCATACACCTTGCCGTGCCCATCGCTCACATGCACCTCTCAAAAAAATTTAACTACACGTAGCTGATTGCACACAGTCCCGTATAATATAATCTGAGATGTACCAATATATGCAAATAACATTCTAAATACCAGTTCATGGTTATTTATCTATTTGGGTTGCACGATATATGAAATTATTATCGTTATCACAAAAATAGTATATGTGATATCCATATCGCAGAGTGCTGTGATAACGTGAATATATTTTAGGTGCATTTGTGCGTGTATGCAGAGGTTGTTCAAATTTGACCAATTCCATGGCTCCTTACTATCCTTAAATCCTTCCAGAACTGCACGTCTGGAATATATAAATATTTTGGCTAAGTGGGATATGATGCAAACGGATTATGGATAAACTGTGCACCATAAGCCATTGCACCACTATAGGCAACTGTTGCAATGTTTAATATAAAAATAAACTGATCTAGTTTACTGATTTAGTAAACATCTCAGGCACCTCGAATATAAATAAATTATTAAATAAAAAATAAACAACTACATTATGTAAAAATATCTTTTACAATGCTGTTGGAATGTTGTGAGCTTGAGGCAAAATGTGCAAAATGTAGCCTCAGATTAACCCATTTTATGTAATTAGCAATGAAGTGCATCATCTTTCTCTCTCATTGGAGGATGTTGGCAGCAACCAAAATATTAACTATAAAGATGAAGGCAATCGAATATAAAAATACCAAACACTTAGTGAGGTCCATCTTGTTAAGCAATGTGAGTATACAGAAGTGAATATTTCATCTGATTTCATCTTAATAAAATGGTAAGAGAATTCAATACCTCCAGCAAGTTCAGTTGTGGAAAATGTTCCTGTTGAATCTGTAGTTTTGAAGGCAAGTATGCTATTAGTTTTTTCATCAAATGTGGTAGCTGTGGTGGAAGAGGAAATGGAGATGGTTTCGTCGCCATCTGGTTCTTCATCAACTTGTCCATAATCTGTTTCCCAACTATCACTCTCATCTTCCCATTCTTCAGATGAGGCACCACTACTGCTTCCCTCTGCAGAGTCATATGTTTCTTCAATTTCAGACTCAACATTATACAAGTGCTGAGAGAGAAAGAACAAATGACTGTTAGTTCCAGAATCTATTTGTAGATGTGTTCATATGCCCCACAAAGATCTATCAAGTTTAAAATGTTATCCTGTACAGAATGGTGCATACCTGTGGCAAGACAACTGTCTTTGAATTATCAGCCCATACAACTTCCACTTTACTGCTTAAATCCACCCTGCAGACCTGGCCAACAGATCTCTATGCAAAAAGTCAAGATAGCAGTCAAGTTGACAGAAATTGCAAATAACAAGAATTACCAACTAGTTTTGTCACTTTGAAAAATTGCAGTAGTGTAGGGTACACATTTATTTTTGTTTTCATTGTCAGAAGAATCAAAATAGCGAACCATAACATTCTTCATTTTTTGGGATCAAGAACAACAGCACGGCACCTCAAAAAAGCCCAGAAGAGACCGGAGCTCAAACAAAGCTTGTTGACTTCTTTGGACAAATAGCCACATGACAAGTAAGAACAGGATCTTCTGCATGTCCTCCATGGTTTACTGAGCTGTTTCCATGTCCCATTTAAAAATGTGTGGGGAAAAAAAGCATGTGGGGTTTTCTCCATTTGCATGTGCTTGACAAATGTGAAATGAAGTTGAGCATGCAAAAGACACAATATGTGAACAACCTGTATGACTTTCATCTTCGAATGAGAATGATGTCAATTCCAATTTCTATTGTACACCATGCCTACCAAGTAAGAATACTATAGACAGTGTAAACATACTGTACTGTACCATATTGCTCATTGAAAAGAAGCAATATTGAAAAAAAAAAGTTTTAGTACATTTTAAACTACAAAATAAGACTCACTTGATATTCAGTGGGCACTGGCATTCTCTATGTAATTCTCGTTGAAAATAAATTTTTTGTACCTCAGTTCCACAGTCCTCTGTGCCAGAGTTGCCAATCCTTATGATAATATCAGTTGTACGAAAATGGAAATCTGGATGATCAGCAATGTCATAAACACTAACATCATCCTCCTCCCCAATCACCTATATGTCCAAAATAAATCTGTTAAATCATTTGAAAATAGACAATCAAAAACTTATCTTAATCCTAAAACCAAACAAACCTCAACATTGTCACCTGCAGCATTGAGTTTAACCCACTTGACGGCACAGGTTCTGGCTTTATGATCACCTGACTGAATCACCCCGTAGATGGCTGGATCTTGAAGAACCTGGGCTGGAGGAGCCACAAAAAGCATACTTTTTTATATCAAGTAAACAAAAAGCAAGATCTTATAACATGATGTGTCTAAAATACATAGTAAACAAAAAAAAAAATATATATATATATATATATATATATATATATATATATATATA
>CAIGQQ010027742.1:5418-17851 GCA_903798035.1 Danio albolineatus
CGTTCATCACCGAGGGCCCTCGGGCTGCAGAAACACACACAGCCCTCGCCATTGTTTTCTAACTCTAAAAAATTCAGCATCCTCATTCTTCAGGACGTGTTTTGAGAGTTATAATTGCTTGCATCATGCAATTACCCTCGTCTGCAACCTTTCCGAGTCATCATGCTTACTCCGAGTTGCTCTCTGCAGGAAGCTAGAGATGTAATGGCCGCGAGGAGTTTGGACTGTCAGCGCTGCAGCAGTAGGGTAATGTATGTCATGGCAGAAGCGCTTGGTGATTGGAAGCCTTTGGGAGTGTCACTTTTCCCAATGCTGGTAACGTGACAGAGCACCCCGAAGGCTTGCGGTGTCGTTTCAGAGCCGGCGTATGAATGAGAGTCCTGTCAGACGTTACGAGCGGAGTTTCAGCCCACAGCCGAGAGCCTCACAAGCTTGCTAGAAAAATGACTAACACCTTCCTTGAGGAGTTTCCGTAGTCTAAAGGGAGTTTGGCAAATTAACTGTTGCAATCGTTTACAATATGTTATATTTCATTCACTGCGCCTCACATAGACATATGAAACAGTATCTTTAAGATAAACAGATTCTCACTGCTGACTCATCATATATTGACGCTTGGTCAGAACCATGTTTGTGACACCATGGGTCATTTTAAGACAAGAGGGGTCTTCCAATTCTATTGGTTGTTCTCATTAAAATGTGCATGTATCTGTAAAATACAAATAATTTTATAAACATGAAGACTTTTAGAAGGATTTTGAGCACCTAACCCCACACCTTTCCTAAATCTACCCCCTTCTGAAGAACATAAACAAGCAGAAGGCAAATAAAAGTGTAGTCATATGTATTTACTGGAAAAAGCAACAACAATAACCCTATAAAAGTGGTACAAACAAGTCATGTTGCATTCCAAGTCCTCTAAAGTCATACAATTAGGTCTATCGTGATATCTATTTTTTTGTCATACGATACATTGCACCAAAATATAATACAATATTTAATATGATAAACAATATTATTGTCTTTTTAAGACCATATTTTTAAATTTTGAGTAATATGGTTTTTTTTCATTTGGATTGGGAACAATATATTATATACTGTATATATTTTTTTATTTTACTTGAAGATAGACAACAAAAGCTTCTCAATTCTAAGGAGATTTCAGATTTTTTCACTGTCAGTATTTTGTGATTTATATTTCTCAAATATGGAAGAACGGTATATGTCCAGACAATGTGAAATAATAGTATAACGCCAATTCATCATATCACATTAAATCACTAATGATTGATTCCTTTATTTTAGTTTTAATATAGTAGCAGAAACTTCAGGTTAATATTAAATTTCTTCTTATTATTATTATTTAAAAATGGAAAATACAGTAAGAACAATGTACAATACATCGATTTAGAATGTTGCCTGTTTTATGATAAAATGCAGACATGCATAATTATTGTTTATTTGGAAATGTACACTGGTCTGCCATCTCACGATATAAATAGGGCTGTCAAAAAATTAATCGTGATTAATCACATACAAAATAAAAGTTTAACATAATATTTGTGTGTGTACTGTGTATATTTTATTATTAATATATAAATACACACATGCATATACTTGATAAAATGTTGGTTTATATTTAGATATATAAAAAATATATGTGTATGATACAAATTTTACATTTGAATATGATGTAACTACTTTGATGTAACTTTTTTACATATAGTTTTGGCTTCTATGAATGTGTTTATCACATATACATAATAAATATATAACACACAAACACATATTATGTCAAAACAAACTTTTATTTTGGATGTGATTAATCACGATTAATTCTTGGACAGCCCTAAAATAAACGTATAAACAAATAAACTCTGCTTGCCGTAGTATGACTGGCAGGAAATATGCATTGCTATAGCTTTATTATTATATATGGTATGTGGTTTATTTTAATAGGTTAACTTTTTGTGTTGTTTAGCACTTCTCAGAGCATTTAGAAAGAGAAAGAGAGAGAGAGAGAGAGATCACATCACATACGGTTCTTTCACTCACCTCTTTTGGTGGCTTTTTCCCTGGTTTTTGTTCTTCTTTTTTGATTGAGATATGGTTTCCCTGCATCCCTCAAAGCCTCACTTACTCTGTCCTTCCATTTGTTCACGTCGGCTCTCCTTTTTCTGCAGAGGATTTGCATGATTCCGAAGTGGACATGACAGCGAGCGGCATCTTTATTCTTCTTCGTGGACATAAATGTTTTTTTCTGGGTGAAGCTGTTTTCATGTTTAAAATGCAAATTCTTGGTCACGTGAAAACTGTTCCAAACAGTTTCTGTCTACAAAGTTCACGCAAACTATTAATGTCATGGCTATCTCATTCATATTTTATTTTTGCACTCAAGTGTCGTCGCACGCACACAGTTAGGCATTGGAATTAGAATGTAAAAACGTGATAATGATGAATGTTAACAAAAATATATAAGGTAAAAATAACTAGAAAGTAACAGATCTATTTCCAGTTGTTTGATACACACATGAAAATATATAGTAATTTATAGTAAATACTATATTGTTTTTTAACCATACTGACCCTGACACCTCCGATAGAGAGGTTGTGCAATCAGCTAAAATGTTGCTGATATTGTTTTTTTTTTTTTTGATGATTGAGGTCATGGCCATGTGTTGTGCAATAAGTCGATATATTGATTATTGTGACAGGCCTACACACAATGCCTTCATGTGGAACAACAGAGTATTTTATAAGGCGGTAATTGCTGAAAATAGTCCAGCTCTTTGATTTCCTCTAATTCAAAAACATGAAGTGTTAGCAGCCTTTATGATGCAAGCTGAGACAGATGCAATGTCAGACACAATGCATTCAGTTGAGCTAGTGACGTAACTGTGAGGGGTAGGGTTATGGGTGGGGTTAGGTGAGCGCATTAAGAAGCATTGCATGCAGCTCAGATTGCATCTGCACCAAGTCTGCAGCCAGAATCTCTGATCAAAGACACAGAGGGAGCCAATAGCATTTAACATCATCAATTACGAGACACAGAGGGAGCGAATAACATTTGAAAACCAAAGTTAATACTTTTTTCCTCCAAAGGTAATATTTGGATTTGAATATGCATCAATTCCTCCCTGAAATAACTGCTTAGGACATTTGGAATATTCATATTTTTTGAATGAACTGCAAATGAAGTTGTATCTGCCAGCTAAGTCTTTTGTTTTGAATTGACATATGCTTTGGTTTTATGCTACATTAGGAACTGTATTGTGTACTCATAAATGTGTTAGTAGTGTAATGTAAATAAAATAGAAATACACTGTTTGCTTGTGACATCCGAATGTTGCAGTGGAAATCGAGACTCCTCAGAGACATCGAGACAGACCAAGAACGTTATTCCAATACTCTATTGTCCAATCAGTTTCCTGTTCCTACCTGACAGGAGTGGCACCCGCTGTGGTCTTCTGCTGCTGTAGCCCATCCGCCTCAAGGTTCAACGTGTTGTGCATTCAGATTCTGCATACCTTGATTATAACGCTGCTGCCATTCTATCTGCTCGAATCAGTCTGGCCATTCTCCTCTGACCTCTGGCATCAACAAGGCATTTGCCCCAACTGAACTGCCACTCACTGGATATGTTGTCTTTTTCTGACCATTCTCTGTAAACCCTAGAGATGGTTGTGCGTGAAAATCCCAGCAGATCAGCAGTTTCTGAATACTCAGACCAGCCTGTCTGGCACCAACATCCATGCTATATTCAAAGTCACTTAAATCACCTTTCTTCCCCATTCTGATGCTTGGTTTAAACTGCAGCAGATCGTCTTTACCATGTCTACATGCCTAAATGCATTGAGTTGCTGCCATCTGATTGATTGATTCCAAATTTGCGTCAACGAGCAGTTGGTCAGGTGTGCCTAATAAAGTGGCCGATGAGAGTATATACTGTACACCACAGCTTTCTCATTTAAATCAATGCAGGACCCTCAGCATTGTAAAAAGACACTGGAGGTTTACCCAGATTGACGAGCAGGGGTCCATCAATATGTGACGAGCCGGGAGTGAGACTGTGTTGTCAAGATGAGTGTGTAAAAAGACAAAGAAGGAGTCTTGTGGAGTCACTCTGGCAAGATCTTGATTTTCAGTCTTTTATTGTGAGTAGTTATTGTGCAATTAGTTGAATGGGATTGGTGAGAGTAATCAATTCTCTCCTGTGTCTCTGCTGTTCTTTTTTTTTATTCTTTGCTCTTGGGCTTCGACTGCATTCAGTTTAGTGGCCCCTCTTAAGAAAAGCTCTTAGAGGAAGCACTTGAAGATCCTCTTCACCTGTTCCTGAGACCTGAGAGAGATAAAAATAAAGAAAGTAGAGGGAATGAGACTGTGATGGTGACAATGCAAATAAGACCCCAGTGATTCATTTCCCTGTAGATTCAGTGCTGTAGGATTGGTGTCTCATCAGCGCGGGTGATCAAGGTTTTATTCAGTACTTCACGGTCTCAGTTAGTCATCAATATATTGACAGGGTCTCATTAGTGATTTTAATAGTGATGTCAAGTAACCTTTATTTAGGCTACATCTTTTATGTGGCTTTTATATGGTATTTGTATATTTGTTTGGACTGTCAGTTTGCCACATTAATTAGATTAATCAGTAATGGAATACAATATGTACGGTTGAAGACAAAATAATTTTTTAGTCCATTCTTTCATTCTTTCAGAATTTTGAGCAAGAAGATATTTAACAATATGTCCTGTTATGTCTTTACTTCTTTTGTCTTAATTCTTTAAGTTTGGCTGCTATGACCCTAGTTAACCTAACTAACCTAATTAAGCTTTTGAATAACACTTTAAGCAATACTAGCACCTTGCAAAATAACCAGTAAAGCATTATTTAATTAATATGCGATGTCATTTTGTCAAGGATAAAATAAATTAGTTATTAGTTATTCTCAACGTAATCTTCACTCCATTAAACAGCACTTATTGAATATTTGAAAATTGTCTTCAACATTATATATTTATTTTATACTTCTTTTTCAATGCATTTTTTTAACTTAATTAAAAAACTTGCCTGTCTCCAGACCAGAAATAATTTATTAGTGACAAAGAACTCACTGTGTGATGGAGCTTGTAGATTGCAGTCATGTGCTCCTAAAATTCTAGATATATTGTAGGGCAAATAACACACTGTATGATTGACTCAATTTTTGTAACAGTATCACACGAGCAGCAAGTTAACCATCACATGCAATGCTTTTTTCATGAATTCCTGACATAAAATCGTCAACATTGTTTCTATATAACAGTTAAGAAAATATTAATTTAAAACTGTATAACGTGACAGTGACGCTTGACAATGAAGTGAGGATCTTTATGCAGGTCTTTATTAAACAGGATGGTCAGGCAAGCGGTGGTCAATACAGGAACAATCAGATGTGTATGGGCAATCCAGAGTTGTAGTCGAAATAACAGGCAGGTGGTCAGAAGGCAGGCAGAGTGCAACGTAAACAAACAAAACAAAGCAAGGTCTGATATGGAAAGCAAGGGAAAACGTGTCGTAATGTTCACCTTCAGGATACTAGACTATGTACCACAATATATGTGTGTATGCTGTCTATATAGTCTATGAATCAATCCGTGAGCAGCTTCAGCTGTGAGTGTCTAATCAGTGGAGACTTGGAGCAGGTGTGTGTGTGGGTGTGTTGTATGACTGGATCTGTAGTTCATTATAAAGCAGGATTGTAGTTGGTGTGAGTATGAATGTTTTCTAGTGTTCTGTGGTGGTTAGATCACTGGTGATCGTGACAACAATATTGTATTTTTTATTCATTTCGACTGTGTGTCCAATTAAAACACAAATTGGGGATTTAACCTTTGGATAAATTCATGGTTTAAACCAATCCAACAAACCGTGTGATAAATAAACACCTAACCAAAATCTTGGTATCGGTCATGATATCTAAGGCTTCATCTAATTTTGCTATATGTTTTAAAAAAGTAAGACCATTTGATCAATTGACCCTTCGCTAAGCCACACCCGAAAACCGTCACACACGGTTGCTTGGCTTAGCAACCGCAGCTACGTGCAGGAGGTCTGTTAAGCTTTCAAGTGAGGGAAACAAGCCAAAGCGTTGTGAATATGGATCGTCCAGAAGTTTGGACGGGTGGTGGAATTTTTTTTCTCTTTCTAAAACCTAAACCCTAAAACCTAAGGGGAGAAATGCCAACGTGGATCAAACTGTGTGAGGGGCCTTAAAGGCAGCACCATTCAGTCCTATTTTTTATCTGTTTTAAGCTATACGAATATTTGGATTGCAATCAACAGAACTAAACAAAGATATGATCACAAACTAAGCACTCGCGATCAATTTTCAGTAATTTATATCCCTTATGTCCATGTCAGAGCTATTGTTTTTTGTCTGTTTTTTTGGAGATTTAGTCATTGGTAGGCCCACACGGAATCTTCGCGCGCAGAATTCCGCAGATTTCCACGGAGTTTTAGCACATCATTGATTGTATTTATTTACTTGTGTAAATGTATATTTATTTAGTTTTTTAATTAATTTCAGTAATAATATTTACTAATGGGCGCCACGGTGGCCTAGTGGGTAGCATGTTCGCCTCACAGCAAGAAGGTCGCTGGTTTGAGCCTTGGCTGGGTCAGTTGGCATTTCTGTGTGGAGTTTGCATGTTCTCCCCGTGGTTGCGTGGGTTTCCTCCGGGTGCTCCGGTTTCCCCCACAAGTCCAAAGACATGTGGTATAGGTGAATTGGGTAAGCTAAACTGTCCGTAGTGTATGAGTGTGAATGAGAATGTATGGATGTTTCCCAGAGATGGGTTACGGCTGGAAGGGCATCCACTGCGTAAAAACATATGCTGGATAAGTTGGTGGTTCATTCCGCTGTGGCGACCCCGGAATAATAAAGGGACTAAGCCGAAAAGAAAATGAATGAATGAATGAATATTTACTAATATGAAAATGTTCATATGATTTATTTACAATATAGTTTGTAAAGTAATATTTTCTGTCTTTTAGTAGATATTTTATTTGAGAGGCTTGCATTGTTTACCAAATAAAGTGGATCTATACAATGCTACCCACTGTGCCACCGTGAGGCCCGTTACCATGCTAGTACACTGTTTATAATGTGCTGGATTAGGATTTATATTACACAGTATTTTGTGACTATTTTAGAAGTACACTTATTAAATAAAATGTAACACTTTATTTACACACAGTATTTACACATTGAGTGGACAGTTCCTGGGGAGTTTCCATGTAAGTACACTGTTGTTAAGCAGTTGCACAGAGGATTATGTTTTATATATTATACAGTAATTTGTGGGGCGCCACGGTGGCGTAGTGGGTAGCACGATCGCCTCACAGCAAGAAGGTCGCTGGTTCGAGCCTTGGCTGGGTCAGTTGGCATTTCTGGAGTTTGCATGTTCTCCCCGTGGTCATGTGGGTTTCCTCCGGGTGCTCCAGTTTCCTCCTCAAGTCTAAAGACGTGGTATAGGAGAATTGGATAGGCTAAATTGTCCATAGTGTATGTGTGTGAATGAGTGTGTATGGATGTTTCCCAGAGATGGGTTGCAGCTGGTAGGGTATCTGCTGTGTAAAGCATATGCTGGATAAGTTGGCAGTTCATTCCGCTGTGGCGAACTCAAATTAATAAAGGGACTAAGCCGAAATGATAATGAATAAATGAATGAACAGTAATTTGTGACCATTTTACACTTTATATTAAGTGGACAGTTCCTGTGGATTTACCATGTAATTACACTGTTATCACAAGGTGAAACTAATGCAGCATTAGTTCTGCCATACAGTGTTCACAAGTACATGGTATGCAAACAGGTATGGAAGTGGGAAAACATCTGCAAGTACATATTGTTGTTACATAATGCACTTACATAATTCTTGTTACATAATTTGCACGAATCTGCTAGTGGAGGGATGACGCATCGGTTTCTCATTATTATTTATAGTGGAGTTTTTGTATCCTATGAGAAGACCCTGCTTCTTAATTATTCATGAGAGCACATGCTTTCCAAAAGCAAGGCAGACCTGCTAAGCTGTGACCCAGTGACTGTGTGAGACTGCGTCTGCACGACACGGGTCGTATGTGTTTGTTTCAATGATCCGTGGGGTTAGTTGCATGTTTTCTCTGCAATTCTGTCAGGCCTGATACAGCAAAGCTCTTGATTTGCAGCAAGCATTTTTGTCAGGAGAGCTGTACAAGAATTGGAGAATGACGGCCATTGAGACACATCGTCTATATCCAGGCTGCTGTATTTGCCTATTTTTAAAATTCTCCAGATTACCGGCAGGCTTACTGGTTAATATAGAGTGGGAAAGAGACCTGCTGCACTGCTCCACTGTGTCCGCATTCAGACACGGGGATTGAGGAGGAGAGAAGTTTTCCACATTTATAGTGTTTATATAAACACGATTATCTTTATAATGATTTAACAAATTGTGGTTATGTGTATATGAAATTACGAATGACAAATGTAGCAGGGATTTAAATGACTGTTTATTTCTTTGCATTTTAACTTAGCTTTACTCTATCTTTAACTTTTAACTATAAAATCATGGGTCTCCTTATGGTTTGTGCCTCATTTTGTGAGCCAACTGACAGTTGTTTGCTCTCCTCTTTTTCCCCTGCTTTGCGGCCCACGCCCAGTCCTCCCTCTGATCACGGTGCTCCACGCCCATTACGAAGCATTTTTGACAAAATTCTGAGGTAGACTTGAAGCGAAAGAAGAGGGTTTCATGACCCTTTAAATGCACAATTTAGAGCTATAGCTCCAAGTTACCGATATTTATTTCCAATGGAGGAAAAAGGAATGTTTTACCCCATGCTTACTCCACATCTAGGCCATGCCCTCAGCTATGACTCGATCATGTCTATACTAAAATAATGTAAAATCTGGTATTTTACCAAAACTCAAGTGTACCTGTAGAAGTCTGAGCCCATAGAATTGATGTCTAAATCTTTGAAGGTGGTCTGCTCTGAGACACTGCTGAGTGTTTTTAATGCTGGTGGTTCAGGGCTCTCTGTGAGGGGTCACCCCTGTAAAGTGCGTAAAACCCCAATGATTCTCAGGTTTGAGGAGTTAGGATGCAGACCCCGAAGATCTCATGAAAATGGCTGAATCTGCAGGTCTGCCTGTTTGGAACATTCTATGATTTCAGGACAGAAATTGGAGCACAGATTTCCAGCTGCCCTGTTTCCAGCAGTGCTCAGCGTGAGAGAAGCTCCTTTGCCTTTGTTGCTTCCCCTACAATTTCACAAAAGTACAGGCGATGGCAAGGGAAGGATTTAAGTGGTTTGCCGCTCTTTATTTGTGGATTGTGTCCGAGGGGAGGAGGAGAAGCAAAGGCAACAAACATGAGTACAGTACGTCTCCCTCAGAGAGCACAAATTATGTCCCGAGTCAAGTTGACTTTCAGCTGGAGTTCATCTTGATCTCTTCTGTTTAAAGATAAAGTCACAGAATTAATAGGTTAATTGGCTCGACAGGGTAACACTGAAATGTCACTTACTTCACTATGAAATCCAAGATTAAGGAAAGAGGAATGCATTTCTGGAAATAGGCTGTACATGATTTACTGTAAAAAGCAATTGGTTATAATATTTAATAATTCATCCATTCATTTTCCTCCAGCTTAGTCTCTATTTCAGGGGTCTCCACAGTGGAATGAACGACCAACTATTCCAGCATTTGTTTTTTCAAACGGATGCCCTTCCAGCAGCAACCCAGTACTGGGAAACACCCATGCACACACATTCCCACACACACTCATACACTACAGACAATTTAGTTAATTCATTTCACTTATACTGCGTATGTTTGGATTGTCGGGGAAACTGGAGGTAATCCACTCGAACATGAGGAGAACAAGCAAACTCCACACAGAAATGCCAACTGGCCCAGCCGTGACTCAAACCAGCAAACTTCTTGCTGTGAGGCGACAGTGCTAAACACTGAGCCACTGTACCATCTTGGTTATATTACTTTTAAAAAAAGTAAGTAAACTTATTGTAACTTGGAAATAAGTTGACTTATATTTTGTTATCATGCACATAGTTCATTTATTTAATAATTTTAACGCAAGGTTGACATGGTGACTCAGTGGTCAGCACTGTCACCACACAGCAAGAAGGTCGCTGGTTCGAATCCTGGCTGGGCCAGTAGGCATTTCTGTGTAGAGTTTGCATGTTCTCCACGTATTGCCTTGGGTTTCCTCCAGGTGATCCAGTTTCCCCACAGCCCAAAGACATGTGGTATAGGTGAAATATTTAAACTAAATTGGCCGTAGTGTATGTGTGGGAATATGAGAGTGGACGGGTGTTTCCCAGTGCTGGGTTGCAGCTGGAAGGGCATTCGCTGTGAAACATATGCTGGATAAGTTGGCGGTTTATTCTGCCGTGGTGACCCCTAAATCGCCTGGCCCAGAAGGAAAATGAATGAATTTTAACGCAAGGGGTATACTCAACTTTTTAAGTAAAACCAACTAATCACTTTAAAAGGAATGGGTTTAATGACTTCTTAAAAGTAAGATCGACTAAGCAATTTTATACACTACAGTTTTATATTGTGGAGATATTAAATTTCTTTACAAGTATTAGTATTAGCTTTGCACTAATGCTGAAAGGGGCTGTATCACTTGATTAAAAATATCGAAATAATATGAAATATAATTTACATTTTTATTAAACAATTATATTTCTTATCTTTATCACAGTTGAAGATGACTTCTGCATAATACTTTTGTGTAATCTCTTCTTTTTTTAGGATTATTTGCAGATCAAAAATCTCAAAAGTACATTTAAAATGTTCTTAATTGTAAAAATAGAAATTTACTGATGCCAGACTTTTCAAATTTGTTGATTATTTTTAACACCCTTTTCCCTAAAATATCAGCTAAACTTGCTAAAATATGCTTTTATGACCTCTTTCAGTCCTAGCTGTTGGTTTTACTGTATTTGTTCTTTCCTAAATCACAGTTATGTCAAAAATCTGTTTGATGTCATTCATTTAATTTCAAGGTAATATCAAAGATTGGAAAATGAATTATAACAGAAACACAAATTATTTGTGTAATTAAGATAAGATCATTGTTTTCAGGAGGATTAATATTAGCAGTCTAGAGAGAAAGTATTTCTCAAAGATTAATGGAAAAGTCTGTTTACAATAAAAATGCTAATGGCCTTTGCTGCAAAAGAAATCTCTTGGATTTGTCTGCAGTAAATACTGTGCGATACACAGTTATGTCTTTTAGTGCAGTAAACCAAGGCTTCTCTTCATTTGATTCAGCGTGTGTGTGACCACAGATATGATGAGTTATCTTTGAGCCGTCTGAGATATCAGGGGTATTTATAGTTTTGGAAAACACACTAACACCGTTTGTACAGTTTATAATATCTTTGTGAGGTTCTGCCATAGAATATAAATAAATACACTGCAAAAATGCTTTTCTTACTTAGAGTTTTTGTCCGGTTTGTAGTCCAAATATCTAAGCATTCTTAAAACAATTAGCATATTCTAGGCAAGCTAAAAATATTGTCTTGTTTTAGGAAATATTATGCCTATAAATGAAATATTTTTTACAAAATAATCTACAAAATAATTGTTTTGACGTAAGATTATTTTGTTCAAGTATATGAAAAATTGAGTCTGCGTTATAATTTATGATTTTGCAAGTGTTTTTTGAAGCCTGTGACTGTAAGGGTTTTAAAAGCATTCGGGCATGAAAATGTACCATTTGCAACTTTGAAAAATTATAAACGATTAATTTCATGAAACAGTTTTATGCAGTATTTTTTTACATTTAATTATTCAAGTACTGTATACCTGAATACATTTCGACTCTTTGTAAAAACAAACAAAAAAAAAGTGTATATTTAATTAGCAAATTATTAATTGTTTAAAAAAATTATCTGTGCTTGTAGATTGTTAATTTTACAAATATTATGCTTATTATACAAGACCTATTGTGTGAAAGCACTTTACAAATAAACTTAAATGACATTTTATGCACTCCCCTACAAAATCATCCCAATCAAACTAAAATAATAGTCTTTACAAACATTTATTCAACTTATCTAGTGAAATTGTATTCATATCACATGTGTTACGCAGCGGATGCCCTTTCAGCTGCAACCCATCACTGGGAAACATCCATACACTCTCATTCACACACATACACCCGGTGGAAACCCACACGAACACGGGGAGAACATGCACACTCCACACAAAAATACCAACTGACAAAGCTGAGGCTCAAACCAGCGACCTTCTTGCTGTGAGGCGATCGTAATACCCACTGCGCCACAGTGACGACTTTATGATTATTAGTAATTGGCTGATTCACAGCCATGTTTTGTTTTGTTTTGTTTTGTTTTGTTTTGTTTTGTTTTGTTTTG
>CAIGQQ010027742.1:18147-39181 GCA_903798035.1 Danio albolineatus
GCTCTGTTTGTGTATCCCCTGTGCATCAGTCTCTCAGCTGACTGTGATTACAGTGAGGCACAATAATGGCTCCTGCTGCTCAGCGGGAGGTCAGAGGTCGCGCTGTGCTATCAGGCCATCGCAGGCACTGGCTGATCTGTGCTCCCAGTCATCTGTGGCTTTAGATAAGCTCGCGCGAAAAAAGAGACAAAACTCTGATTATCTGATCATTTCAGAAAGGACAAACTGGGTCAACTGTGTGAACGCTCTGGTGGAAAAAAAAAACAAGATGACAAAAACGAGAAAGGACAGTGAGGCGAAATGGTGCAAAAAGTACAAATGTCAGACGTGTGCTTTGTGCGCTTTACTGGACACATTGAAACCCAACTCCACAGGGAATTAGCGCACAATTGAAGTTTGATACGCCGGCTCCTGTAGCGAATGCTCGTGTTGTATTTGTGGTGAGCATATTGCAAATGACAAGAGACAGGATAGTTTAACGACTGTAGCTATCTAGGGAATACTTCCTGACCCCTGATATTGCTAATTACTTCTATTATACTCCCACATTGAGAAGAATAGAATGGGAGGGGCTTGCCATGGCTCCACCCCCTGTAGGCTTTGAATGACAGATGAGGAAAAAAAAAGCTCACACTGTAAAAAGAGATTAGTTTGCTTTACTTAAAGTGAGTAAACCCATTGTTTTAAAAGTAATTAGTTGACTTTACTTAAAGTGAGTAAACCCATTGCTTTGAAATATTAAAGTCCCCAAAAAATCAAAACTAATCATATGATTTTTATTAGCTCACATTGCTAGTTTTGTGGTGCACAATTCATCTGTTTATGTCATTTGGAAAAAAAAAATGTTTTTGCCCTTCTAATCTTTAATTGAAATATGAAAATGCACTTCCTGTTTGTTTTCAGTTAATTTATCAGATGATGTGATTTTGAGGTAATGGACATGGGTAACGCCGCTACAGCTGTCTGTTTTGACAGCAAGCAGAAATGGTGAGGAGGCGGCGTCTGTTAGGTTGTAATAACTCTTCTAAAACCCCTTTCCCAATCTTTAATGAAACTCCTACTTTACTACGTTCAATTAGCCTGCGGTAGAAAAAACAAGCCACGCCCACTGTTTGCTCATTTAAATTTCAGTTTCTCTAGGAAGTGCGTTACATTATGAAAAGAATTACGATCGCAGTTTCCCATTCATTTGGACTTTAAGTAAATTAATTACAGTTGAAGTCAAACTGATTAGCCCTCCTCTGATTTTTCCCCCCAAAAGATGGTTAACAGAGCAATAAATTTTATCACAGTATTTCCAAAAATACTTTTTCTTCTTGAGAAAGTCTCAATTGTTTTATTTCAGCTGGAATAAAAGAAATTTGTAGTATTTTTAAAAAGCTCTTTCAGTTCAAGTCTACCTCAGAATATTTTCAAAAAATGCTTTGTAATGGGCTTGGAGCTCCGTAATTAGAGGGAGGAGTGGGCATGGCCTCCAAAGTAGGGGAAAAAGAGGGGAGCAAACAACTGTCAGTTGGCTCACAAAATGAGACAAACCGTTAGTAACCGTTTTTTAATTTACAAAGTTAAAATGCGTAGAAATAAACAGTCATTTAAATCCCTGCTACATTTGTTATTCGCAATTTCATATACACATAACCACAATTTGCTTTATCATTATAAAGATAATCGTGTTCATATAAACACTATAAATGAGGAGGACTTCTCTTCTCAATCCTCGTGTCTGAATGCAGGCACAGTGGAGCAGTGCAACGGGTCTCTTTTGCTGTCTATTTCAACCATTAAACCTGCCGGTAATCTGAAGAGTTTTAAAAATAGGCAAACACAGCAGCATGGATATAGGCGTTGTGTCTCAATGGCCGCCATTCTCCAATTCTCGCACAGCTCTCCTGACAAAAAATGCTTGTGGCAAACCAAGAACTCTACTGCATCGGGCCTGACAGAATCGTGGGGAAAAACATGCAACAAACCCGTGGATCATGAAAACAAACACATATGACTTGTGCCGTGCAGACGCAGTCTCACACAGTCATTGGGTCACAGCTTGGCAGGTCTGCCTAGCCTTCGGAAAGTACGTGCTCTCATGAATAATTAAGAAAATTCTTCTCGTAGGATAAGAAAACTCCACTATGAATAAAAATGAGAAACCAACGCGTCATCACTCCACTAGTAGATTCGCTTTACGTCACCAATTTTAATGCTCAAAACACACACATCTAGTAAGATTTTTAAAAAAGTACTCCAGGGTGTCCTGAACCTTTAAGCAATATTTTTTTCCTGACTGTCTGTAGAACAAACCATCAATAACTTGCCTAATTACCCTAACTTGCCTACAGATATGGCTACTGAGAATGCACATTTCTTCACGCGCAGTACTGCAATTTTTTACTGCAATTTAATTCAAAGGCATTACTGCAGTAAGATGCAACACCACGTTAGATCACTCTCGCGTTCTCAGTAGGCATATCTGTAATTAACCCTAGTTAAGCCTTTCAAATGCACTTTAATCTGAATATTAATATCTTGAAACATAGATAGTAAAACATATTGTACTGTCATCATAGCACAGATGCCAAAAGCAATCAGTTATTTGAAATTAGTTATTAAAACATTTATGTTTAGAAATGTGTTAAAGATTTTTCCGTTAAACAGAAATTGGGGAAAAATATACAGGGGGGCTAATAATTCAGGAGGGGTAATGATTCCAACTTCTACTGTATGTGCAGTTACGTATGTTAACATAATTATAAAAATTTTGTTAAATCAGCTTTACCATTCCAAGTTACAGTGGATTCACTCTTTAAAGTAAAGTCAACTTGTTGCTTCTATCGTACAGGGTTTGCTTACTTTTTTAACTTATTACTTTTTACAGTGCAGAGAGTAATGCAGAATTCTCCCTATCATATCCATAGGTTTTTAACTTATTGTTTTATAAAGCAAACGCATTATCTCAATTTCACGTATAACTAGAAATCAACTATTTTTATCAGTTCTATGTGTGACACATGGATATGGTGGTGTAATGAGAGTTTTTCCAGAGATACGGTTGCGTAACTCATGCAGTGCAAGTGCTAGTCATACAGTTTGTAGGAGAGTCGCCTTGGGAATGCCCAAAGGTCCCTTTGAGCAACTAACCATGGCCAGGTTTACATTAGCCTAATCAGACAAGTAGTCTATGTACGTAAGAGAATGAATCCATCTCTGACTAAAACACTGATTTTGGATCGATGTCACCAATCGTGTCCACTTGCTAAATCTGTTGTTGTTGTTGTTGTTTGCTTGTTTAGTTTGCTGCCCATGTAAAGGCAAAGTTCAACAATGAGTAAAATAATAGCCAAGTGTCTTAAACAAGTTTTGTACAAGAGTTATTTAACCCTGGGACAACCAGAATTATATAACTCCTGGGATGGGCTTAATCGTCATTCTGACCAATAATATAAGCAGAATTAAAAATTTAGTCGCATCATGTTTACATTCAAAGCGTCTATTGAGATATTAGAATTAATCTTTGAATATATTATCATATTTTATGAAGTTATTACCTCTTTTTTATGTAATATAGCCTATAATTGTATACAAGGTGTATACCTCACTTTCTCCTGCAAGCAGTAGAGCAGCTTTTTTACTGTAGTGAAAATGTTATATTTGAAAGTTTGAAAGACATGTCTGAAGTAAAGTTTTGTTTTTGTTATTAGAAACTTATGCTCTTGTTAGCTGAAAGTTGCTAGGCAACAGAGGAACGCATATTCATAGGCACGTCAAAAAGTAGTGGACACTGAAATGCATGCAGTCATTTTGACCATTATGCCATTCAAGGTACAAATACTCTGAGCTCCATGTGTTTTTGTCATTTTTATATAATAACACACATTGAAGAAAAGTCAGGGTACTATATTTAGTTATTTAATTACATTTAAAAGCCGTCAGAATGACAGCCTCTATAGGTCTAGTGTTATATTGTATCATACGATAAAGAACCAGGATAGACTTATAATATTTCATTATTATAAGCTTCTTGCTTAAAGCCAGTGAAATTCCTCCTTGCCTGTTATGAAACATGTTTGACCAATGAGGTTTGTTCTTGTGTGTGAAGCAGGTGTTGTTAAGCTTTTGTTTGTTCACTAATTAAGGTTTACGGTACAGTATATGTTTTTGGTGTGAGGTATGAATGTCTTAATGCAGTGGTCACCAAACTTGCTCCTGGAGTGCCAGTGTCCTGCAGACTTTAGCTCCGAGCCTGAGCAAACACACCTGAACAACCTAATCAAGGCCTTACTAGGTATTCTTGAAACATCCAGGCAGGTGTGTTGAGGCAAGTTGGAGCTAAACCCTGCAGGGACACCTGCCCTCCAGGACTGAGATTGGTGACCCCTGTCTTAATGGGTGTTAAATAAGTAAATGATGACATCATTTCATTATGGGTTGATGCTGTACAAGTCCTATGGGGTCTTGTAAAATGGTTTTCATTTCTAATGGGACACTTGACCACCACTATCTATATAATATACAGATCTGTGTGTACTTATGTGAAGAATGTGTATGATTTGCACTTGTTATGCAAATTTGATGATGTAATGCACATAGCTTTAATACTCTGCAAGGAAACTAATTAGTTATAAAGAATATTGTGTACTGTATTGGTGTCTAATATGAGCAGTTTTGAGGTTGGACATCCAAAGGTCTCAAGCCATGAAGTCAATGAGATGGCAGGCTAGGAATTTTAATGTTTAAGGCATATACAGTAAATAGGCATAAAAAACTGATATTTTTATCAGTATAAAATACAAGAGTTATGTTTGTGAGATAATTGATGCTTATAGCTGTTATATGGACAGGATGTTTTGATCACAAAGTCTACACACATTTCCGCACTTTTCTTCTGTGTTGTCGGTGAAATTGCGTACTGGGTTATTGCTGTGCTGTTATTTCAATATGCCTGGCTATTACTGTGGTAGCACCTATTTCAGATGCATCTAACTGGCTGCAAGAGAGAATAAAACAAGCCATATTTTACATGATGGTCAGATAGTCTCAGTCCTAGAGTGACTCTCTTACTCAAAACACCCAACATTTTTACAAAACACTATGAAAAATTATTAATCTTTAAGAGATTTTCACTGTAAGTATCTTTAGGGAGCCCAAATTGATTCTTCTGTGATGTTATTTCAACTATAGCAGAACTCATTAGACTGCCAAGAGATCACATAAGAAAGGAATTCCCATGGTAATCACTGAAGCATGCAGTGACATTATACTCATGTTTGTTTTAAAATTCTGGTGTTTTCAGTGGTGACTAATCTGCTGTAAATGCGTCTGATTGGCTAATGAATTCATAAACTCTACAGAAACATAACAGGTCACAGACCTACAGGTCAAAAATGACATTTTAACAGCTTAATAAAAACACAAAATTATGTTTTTTTTTTTTTTTGAAGTTTGAAGATTTTTTTTAAGATGACTCCAACATTAAAAAAACTGAACTATTGTCTATTTCATGAAGACTTGTGAAAAAAAAAAACAGAGTATACATAATTTTACGGGTTTATGACTGTAATTTTAATTTAGACATTTCAGTGCAGTGGCATTTCCTCTTACCCTCCAACCCATTATCTTGAGAATGTGGGGAATTTTTTGGTCATTTTAGTGTCATTTTGCTCTGAAGTATATCATGTATTTATAGTGTTGTTAACTCTGCCAAAAACTGGCAAATCTGAATCATGACACAAAGGAGCTATTTTTAACTGGTTGTGTCACTAAAGCCATATTCACAGCAGCTTTATGCTTTGTTCTTTTGCATGTAACTTGTAGTTATCACCCTGGGTGCTGTCCAGACTTCAGCAGGCTGGATCAGAGCCATTATTTGCAGTGGAAATTTGTGGGTGAATGCATAAGGTGAGAAGTGACTGTTTCTAAATGGTCCTTCACCTGAGACGGCAGATCCTGGCATCCCGCCTCTGTCTCTATAGAGAACCAGAAAGCCGTACTATGCCATTCAGCTGACACTGATGGCAAAATTCCAACCTGGACCATGATGAAATCCACTAACTTAGTCATCAGCCGTGCCTTTTCTTAATTCCATTTTTAGCTACTGCCAAATGGCTTTGGCAGTTTTTGGACTCATTAAGTAATATTAATGCAGATTAAATTTCTGTTTATTCAGCTCAAATGTTTATGATTTTGGATATTGGCCCTGCCAAAGTATGTCAGATCTGACAATTGTTTACAATTTGTTTAGTTTGCATATTACTGAGTAGAGCTGCTCGATTAATCGTAAAAAGATTGCAATCTTGATTCGACCCTCTAGACCAGTGGTTCTCAAACTGTGGTACACGTACCACTAGTGCAGGGGTGTCCAAACTTTTTGCAAAGAGGGCCAAATTTGATAAAGTGAAGATGCCCGGGGGCCAATAGTTCCTTCTGACATTTTTTTCACCACAAAAGTTACATGAAAATACACACTGTTATAAAAGTATTTTCATTGTCACAATTACCTTTATTTTTCAAATGGCAATATAACCAAATATAAGCCACTCAGTCATGAACAACTCTAAACACACAATTATGCCTTTCTTTCATATCTGGAAAGTCAGATAAAATTGAACAAACTGTATAGAATACCTTACATATCTATGAGTTTGATATCTATCTTTGCCTCGTAAACATTTTAAACAGGGGTTATAAGTAATGCAAAGTGGTCTGTTATCATTAAAGTTTAAAACAAGTAAATTTTCCTCTTGTCTTCTACAAGATCTTTCAGGAAGGCAAAGTTTGCATAACAACTACAGGAAGATTATACCTTATAATTCCCACAACTGGGAAAATCACTTGCCACCACAAGAAATAATCACCTATGTAAACATAATAAACTATGAGTTATATCTACAGTTATTTAAGAGTTTAATGAATTGTGTTTGCTTTAGTGCATTGCATTAGTTTGCTTTAGGCTTTACTGTTACATAACTCTTCATTTGCACACCAATATTGTCCTGTGGGAAACTGTCCATGACCTCTTTCAAAGCTGGGAAGTGCGCGGTGCAGGGCTCTGTTAGGGACAAGTGTGCAGCAAATCAATGCCAAAATTAATCGAGCGCAGCGGTGATGTTTACGCGCGAAGAGAAAATGAATCGCGCCTAAGCGCAAGGAACTAAGATTACAGGCCTAAGAGCAAGGATACAGCTCGCGCGCGCACTGAACTGACCCACCGCGAGGAAACGGGCGTCGCGCGCACACATCATCATCTGTGCGCGCGCGTGATCAGTTCTCTCCGCTCGCGCGAATTTTTTTCGATTTTTGTCAGTCTTGGGGCGGGCCTTGGTTTACTTGTTATCTCTAACGCGGTTACTCTCCCTTGGTTTATTTATTCTAACAGAGCTAGCGAGCCATAAATAACACATTATGAGATGGAATCTGCGGGCCGTATGAAATCTGACTGCGGGCCGTGATTGGCCCGCGGGCCGGACTTTGGACATTCCTGCACTAGTGGTACACAAGCTTCCTTTTAGTGGTACGGGGAGGAATCGCTGAATAATTAAAGTAAAATAAATGAACACACTTTTAACCCTTTGACGTGTACGATAACACCGATGTGACATACTGTATTTATAAGGTATTCTTCTCCCAAAAATGTCATTTCTGTCTTTGTTTAATGATGTATTCGCGGCTGTGAAATCACACGTGACGTTAGCTGACCATGAGCTGTATACCACAGAGAGGGTGGTTGCGCGCCTGTGAATGATACTTTAGTGAACAGAACTTGCACAGGCTGTGAATAATAGGTAATAAAGTTGTAAATAACATTCAGTTTTTGGCACAGAGCGATCATTTGGGAGCCGCGTGGGAAGTATGAACCGCACAGTGAAAATGAAACCGAAAATGCACATCATCTAAATAATCATATCGCATTTTAGAGTTATGATTGCGACAAGCATTTAATGTTTTTCTTTCATAGTGAACACAGCGTGTTGTGCATGAGAATACATGTTTAACAGTGTCAGTATAACTACTCAAGCCTATAGAATGCAAGAGGCAATCTAATAATGACAAATGTCTGATTTTACCAGTAGAAAAAATGGTCTAATAATTTTGTCAATGACAGATTGCAAGCACATGTCTCAAACATAATAATTCAGCATCAGAATTAAGAATAGTTGTATTCTGATGTCATAACTTTACTGTGCATTAATGACCAGGACATATTTAAAGACTGTTCAAGTCCACCATTTAAAGTATATTTAAAATTTAGCATTTTAACCAACAGTAGACCTACACATAATATTATTATTGTTGTTTTACCATATGTTTGAGAAATAACAATAATAATAGCCGACTCATATTAACATTATTTTACATCTACAGAATTTTGAGAAATTCCTGATCTTTATTTTAAGCTAAAAAAATCGCGATTCTCATTTTAGCCAGAATCATGCAGCTCTATAGCTGAGCTGAAAATACCTACTGTAGGTGACATTATACAGATGTCCAAAGATATTTGCATCATTTAATCAAAGTACTGTATATGAAAATAGTTATTATTGATTTCTCGTAGCACTCCCCATATCTTGGGTATTTATTCAACAAGCTCGTCATATTGTGAAGAATTCATACACCATTCATACAACATATTGGAGAGACTACGCTATTGAATAATTTCATCTCCTATGGATTTGAGCACCAGAAACACGCAGTTTCCTAAAATGCACAGAAATGTGTCAGGGGATCCCAAAAAGAGATCTGAGTGTTTTGTTTATTTTAATGTCCTGGTTCCTTATTGTTGATCCAGTTGTTAAAATCTACAAAAAACTCTCCTCTCCAATCTAAACTGCACAAATCACATTAAATGAAACGCTATTTTAATTTTAATGTGTTGTTTTAATGTTAGCAAGAGTTACTCTCATGTCACCAGAACTTAAATATATAATATTTAAATAAACAGAAAAACTCACCTCTCATATCTCAGCTAAAACCATTGACTCTAAACAGGAAGCAGAAGAGTATGTTACATTTCTATTGTGGTGTGCGCTATTTGCTGTGCATTTCTCTATTTGCATGTGTTGTGATAATTTACACGCACATGATCACGTTTTCTCAATTTGTTTGTTTTTCTACAGTATTCGCATTTGTTTTTCTTAATTCACAACATTTTTGAGCTCTTAAGGCCACCTCCCTTATTCAAGCTACAACAGCGCAGCACTGCTGAATGAATGAAACCATTTTACGCAGCTTGTAAACGACTTAAGCAAGCAGATGTAAAGAATGTGGATGCTATGGTTTTGATCACAATCTGTGTTTTGGTACAACGCTACTAAGTATGGTTTTACCTTGTTTTGGTGCATTGTCTCTCAGCACGTCCCTTAGCAATCACAGTAGTTCAGCAGGTTGAGAGTAGGTGGTCTTTTTCGCTTGTTCAAAGTTTTTTGACCAATGTTTTCAAAACCAATTCCTCTGGAAGTGGTTGAAAGCAGGCATGCTCCAAACCTTTAATACGCCTTTTATACTCTCTACTCACTCTGTACTTTGGAGATTTGAAAGGAACAACCAAATTCGAGTTGACCTTCATCTTTTACTCTTTCCTCTGTTTGTGTAGATGTTGCCAGGTGACGTTAATTGAGTAAAAGCTGGGATTTCTAGCACTCAGTGTTAAAAGGTCCAATGCGTTTCATTTTTAGCAGCACATACATCCTTTTTGTCCCCGCAGGAGAAGCGAAACACATTTGGAAATATGCAGTTTTAGAGCAGAGCAGCTTGATATTCCTTTTTTGAGTATTTATTTATGGTTAACTCCTCTTGTGCACACACAAATGAGAAATTTGTCACTTCCTCTTGGCATCCCCTTCCATTGCCCCTGTAGTGTCTGTGTTGAATATTCATTGCAGTTGGCATCGCGGTAAAAAAGTGGCATACTGATCAGTCATGCTATTTTTCACCAACTGCATTTACAAGATGCCCTGCTTACACACTGCTCAACATAATTTCCCCCGCTGTTATAACTGAACAGGCAATTAAACGATTTGTTCCTTGTTGAAAATCATATTTCTTTGTAGACCTTATTTACATTTAGTAGAACACATTTTACGGGAAACGTTCCAAAGAGAACTTTTCGATGCATTTGATTTGTTCAAGTTCATATTGAAATAAAGATGCTGAGTGTAGTATTAAATTAATTTGCATAATAAGTACAGCAGATTTCTGTTCTGTTCTATTCTGTTCTGTTCTATTCTATTCTATTCTATTCTATTCTATTCTATTCTATTCTATTCTATTCTATTCTAGACAAAGTCACAAGAAAATCCAAACCTTTAAAAATGTAAATAAAAACAAATGACTCCAAAACAAAACATAGTTTGATTATTAGCTACTCAACTATACTAAAATATCTTTCAAACATTTTTACCAATATGAATACTTAATAAATTATGACTACTTAGCACAGTGTTAAAGTAATACATTTTATTAAAATAACAGAATTTTACTCCAAATTCATTTTACAGTGTCAGTTGAGTGTTTGAAATCACTGAAATAAAATTGTTATCTGATATGGTTTTGTATTACAGAACGAGGCTGAAAATATATTAGTTTTATAGTATTCTACAGAATGATAAAGTCTATGTTGATAAACAGAATCGGGGGACATTTTTTTTTTAACTATTTCTGTGCAGAATTTAGGGTAACACTTTATTTCGATGGTCCATTTGAGTATTAGTAGACCGTCTGCTTAATATCTGTTGATACTGACATTCGACAGACATTTAACTGACTATAAGAAACTTTGCAAGTACATGTCAACTTACACTAACCCTACCCCTAACCCCAACCTAACAGTCTACTTATAATCTAATGAGAATTAGTTGCAATGTAACTTAAATTCAACAAACGGACCATCAAAATAAAGTGTGACCGAATTTAGGCAAGGCAAGTTTATTTATATAGCACATTTCATACACAATGGTAATTCAAAGTGCTTTACATAAATAAGAATAAAAGAAACAAGAAAATAAAAACAACAAAGAATAATAATGATTAAAAACAGATAAAAGCAGATTAAAACGTGTTAAAACTAATTTTAACGGAATGAAAAAGAAAAGAAAGACATGATAGCGTGATCGGACGTAGCACCGTGTGCATTCAGTAAAGGCACAGAATTTAGTAATTTTGCAGAATGATTTTGGGAGTACAGTAACTAAAAACTCAAAACATGAAATAAAAAATATAACTTTTTAACTTGTATTCAAGCTTTACAATGATTTGCATTAAAAAAAATAGATCTACAGGACTTTTGGTAAGTCTCGGATATATTATATACATACTAAAAGTCAGAAAATATCACACTCGATTGTAAATAAATCGAAAAACATTTGCATATTAGCCAATAATATTACTGAAATAAGTATAAAAACTGAATAAACATTTTTTACACAAATTTAAATAAGTAAATAAATAGATTCAACCATGGTCTAAAAAATCAGTAGATTCCATGTGGGTCTGATTATTAACACAATAACATATATATAATATTATTACCATTATAAATATCACAAATATCATCTCTTTTTTCAAACTTCAAGGAAAATAATTGTTTGATTTAAAAGTTGATTTAAATAATTACAAAAAATAATATTGATATCTGTGTGACAGTTCCACACCTTCTGCCTTCCTGAATTTGCCCCAGAGCATACCGCAAGTTGCTTTGAATAATAGTGTCATTTACTCAACTGCCTGCTTGCTTTTCAGTATCAAAACACCTACGGCATTCAGGTGTGATAGAGTTCTTGCCTCTTTTCCAGTTTTCTAACCTTTAAACAAAATTCCCTCCTCAGCTCAGCGATCTTTTTATCCAGTTTGACGAGAAACCTCACGGGGCCGCGTCTCTCGCTCAGGTCCACAAAGCAGTACTTCCAGACGGAAGGACGGTGGCAGTGAAAGTACAACATCCCAAGGTCCAGCGCCAAAGCTCCAAGGACATTGTTGTGATGGAGGTAATTACCGAGGGAGCAGGGCTGCCGATGCCTGCCTTCTGATGCCTAATTCACACGCTCTGTCATTGTCACACGCCCATGTATAGCTCGATTCGTCTGGGGGCCTATTCACCTCCCATTAGTGCTTAAAAAATAGAATCCATCATTCAAGCTACAGTTTTATTCATTTATTTGATCGCAAATAACCATTTGTCCATGCGCCTACAATTTCATTTGTATCACATATAATTACTCTATTACTGCTAGGTCTTGTTTAGAGATTTGGGCTTCAGGTTAAAGGGGATCCTAATATTGATTTTTATGCCTATGCTTAACTTTTATTGTTTGAGCATGACAAAGATCTGAAAGTTACAAAGCTCGACATCCATTGTAAAGTTATTTATTCTTTATATAACTTTATTATAACATTAAGTACTTATTCAGAACTCTTTATTAAAGGGAAGTCCTGAGATTTCATCTGGGAATGTGTATCATGATATCCTGAATTGAATCTTTTTCCTGCTCAAGAGGTTGACTGTTCAGTCATGTTAGTAGTGTGTTACTGTCACTTCACATTAAAAAATACTATAGTAAGTTATAGTAAATATTATAGTGAATTTTAAGCCATATTATACTGTATATAGTATAGTGATTGCAACAATTTGTTAATGAATGCTGCATAATACTATAATACAGTGTTTCTCAACCACGTTCCTGGAAGACCACCAACACTGCATGTTTTGGATGTCTTCTGTGTCTGACACACCCATTGTAGGTTCTTTTCAGTTTTTAAATAAGCTGATGATTGGAATCAGGTGTGTTTGTTTAAGGAGACATGGAAAAATGTGCAGAGCTGTTGGTCCTCCAGGAACGTGGTTGAGAAACACTTCTCCAATATCTGATAAACGAATAAATACTGTAGTATAGAGTAGTTTGTACTAAAGTGAACTGATGTATTGTAGGATCAAACACAAACTACTGTATTGGGAAATGTATTTATATTACTATAGTTGTTGTATTAACAAAGCAACTATATAATTACCACTATAGATTCATCGTTTGAAACACTGTTAGTTCAAAAACACTATTAGTATTTACTATAAATTACTTCTTTTTTTTTTATTCATATGGGATGTCCAAGCGTTGGTATTTTATGGATTTAATATGATGATACACATGCTATTTCTTCCAAATCTGTTTATGTTTACAAATATTTGATGCGAAAAGAATACTTTCATCATCTGCAAACTAATACAGAATCTTTGTCGTAGCAGTATCTGAGACACAAGCTGTAAAGGCACCACCCTCTTCTGAAAAAGGGGCAGGGAGCAGCAGCTCATTTACATTTAAAGAGACATACAGTACAAGAACAGTATTTTTTGCTTTCACCTAAAAAAAGAGCATTTAAAGCATGATGCTATGAGTAGAAAATTCAAACAAACATTCTGGAGACTGAGATCTGAGATTTAGGGTACCTAATGTCTTATCATCCGTTCACATCGAAAGCGGCGAGAGCGTCAAAGTAGCCGGAAGTCATTCATTTTTAATGGGAGCCGGCGGCGAGGAGCTGCGCGTCGCATCTTCAGCAGTGTGGCCTTCGAAGAGAGTTAAAATCAAGTCAACTTTATGGTAGTGAACTATGACGAGGTTCGGCGGCAAACAATCAGAATGAAGAAGTCCAACCCCTTTAGACAAGTCCAGAGAACACGGTCACTGTGAACTTTGGTTCCGACAACAGATGTTCCCAAGGGTTTTAATATTGCGGTCGCCGGATTTCCAGTTTTTTTACAGGGACATACATTTAAAAAGTTAGTGGCAAGTTACTGATGTGCATTAATGTTGTTATATATTTTTTTTCTTTCTTTAAAAAAGTGGGAATTTCATGCAGCAAATCAGTATTGCTGCTTTAGAATATTTCAGACATATGGACACAATAGACGACTCAAACAACTTCATCTTCCATTGTTAAATGAATCTGATAAAAGCTGGCAACATTTTACGCTAGAAAGCATGTTTTATGCGGGAATGTCAGTGATTTGCTGATAATGCTGCAGCGGCTTCTTTAAATACGAGATCAATGTAGCGAATGTTGACGCTCGCTGCCGGAGCTCTGAAGGCAGACAACGTTGGCGACAGGGCGGCCAGAGCGAACTTTCACCGCCTTCGATGTGAATGTACGGTTATGCAGTTGTACAAATGTACATATTTCTCTGCAGATATTATAATGTGCTTAGCACATTTTCAGATAAACAGTTGTTTTCTTGTCAGGGTCCAGATTACTTTATTAGGGTTTACTTTTGAAAGCTGCAAAATGTAATAAAAAACTATAGCTAACTATGTATGTTTTCAGTTTCTCCTTCAGGTTGTCCACTGGTTGTTTCCAGACTTTGCCTTTATGTGGCTGGTGGAAGAGGCCAAGAAGAACATGCCCCTGGAGCTGGACTTTCTCAATGAGGGCCGCAATGCTGAGAAAATAGCAGATATGCTTAAGCAGTTCAGCTTTTTGAAGGTTTGTGAAAGTGCGGGTTTAAACAACACTTTTTGTTAATATTCTAGGTTCAGGAACAGATGGTCAAACTTTTGCTTATGTATATATGAACACCGTGATTACACTTGAATCCACACCAAAACAGTCCATCCTGGTGGTCTTGGCCCAATTAACCTTGACGAGGTTCAATTAATGTGGGAAAGTAATCATACCCAACAGACCAATGAACCAAGTGGTTTCGTGATTTGAAATGAGAAATACATAAAAAGCAGCAGTGTCTGATTCAGTTTCCCTAAAATATTGTCTAGTTGCTCTTCTTTAATGAAACCTCCAATCCCACACCAACAATATTTGATGTGTTTTGTATATAGTAGGAATGATGACTAAGTTTGTGTGTGTGAGCGTGTGTGTGTTCATGTATAACAGCAGCTACAGAAAAAGCTACAATCTGACTTATATAATAATTAAAAAAAATAATAATGTGCATCTTTATTTTTTCCATGTATGCCTTTTCTTATTTTGAAGTGTGCGTATCAATATGTGGATGGAAACAGCTATTGTAACTATTTTAGTTCCATTCTCCAAGCAATACAAATGATCTACAGGTCTGAAAACATTTCTAATGTCTTAAATATATATATAGTTTGCCAGCGGCCTTCAGGAAAAAAAAATCAGTTGCTCACTTTCGTTTAAAACAACTTTTGAGTAGTGTGCCCTTCACTGCCGCACGAGTGCAGTGAAAAATGAATGAAAAACTCATATTTCAACAGACTTCAGCACTATAAAGCAAAAAGCTCAGACTTTTTGACATTTCAACATCTTATTCTGAGTGTTTTGTCAACTTTAAGTGAGGCTGGTCACATTGCAAGTCCCACTAAAGCAGAATACTAGCTTTAGCTTGCACTTTTTCACACTGTCTCAGCTAGACTCCGTGTATCAGACTACCCTTGTATTCCTACCCCGCAAGAAGACTTTGCAAGGTAAATAATCTGTCATAACAACTGCCAAATGCTTCCAGGCAAGTCCCCTTTTCATTTTTAATGAATAACAAAGAGACCTGGCTGGCCCTGCGGGGTAATGAGAATTGCCTGGGTTTACACCCGCAGATTTGTGCTTCTAATGCACACTATTAGCTCTGTCAAAACGTTTGACAGCGAAGCACAAGCCGCCATGTCAGGAATAAATCCCCGGCTCTCTGCATCAGACTCTCGTCCTGTAAAACAAGCGTGATTATACAGCGGCGACGGCACAGCGGAGTCGCAGGCAGTTTAGAGCGTGTGGCTGCTTCACAAGGCAGACAGTGAGCTGAAAAATGGCTCTGTTTATGTGGTGGTAACGCAGGGATTTTTTTATCATTGACGTTTGAGGAGAGGAACTAAGCTCAGAGTGTCGCCGGAGGTGGCAGAAAAAGCCAGCCCTTCGTATCAGGTGGAGGGAAGCTATCAATGAAAAATATCACTAAATCTTGCCCATTATGTGGAGAAAGATTTTTATAATTAGTGTGACGAGTTAGTACAGAGATGCACTTGATAAGCAGTGATATTCAGGAAAAGGAAGCCGTCGTATGGAAGGGCAAGGTCATCTGAAGCATCAAGAAAAAGCCTGCTGCTTTGAGCTTTATGTGCAGATTATAGCTAATTCTCAGCATCTGGCATTATCCGTCACAGCGAGACTTATTGCTGGAGTTCATTTTCTCTATACCATCGTCAGGAAGTACAGATAGTGATTCTCACCAGGACACTAATTGGTGATTGTTGTGTGGCTAGAAATACTGCTTGGTCATAGTACAATGCTTTGCCATTGGCTTAGCAAGTATCACTAGGACTCTAACTTGTACATGAGTTTAGGTATTAATTGTTATGTTTTAAACTTGCATAGCATTCCCAGTAGACCACATTTAAGTTGCATTTATTTATTTATTTATTTATTTATTTATTTATTTATTTATTTATTTATTTATTTATTTATTTATTTATAATAGAATACAGCAGTATAGCAGCACCATAAAAACACTAAAATAAACTACTGTACAAAATGTTGGCATTTACAGTTGTTTTAGCAGAGGTATAATGACCAAATATAATTAACTCAGTCTCCACCCTAGCAGTGAAATTATGATACACTGACAGTCATGAAATGACCTCCACATACTAAATTTCTCAAATCTGAAAACAAATTTGGGGAAGTGGCATATGTTATATCCATATCATTGGGCAAGTCTCTTAATATGTGACATATTATACATCACTTGTACATGAGTTTAGGTATTAATTGTTACCTTTTAAACTTGCATAGCATTCCCAGTAGACCACATTTAAACCACATAGCAACTCTCTAAAAATCCCTTAAAACATACAACTGGATAGCAACACTCTGTATTGTATGCAGTATGCAGTTCAACAAAAAATTGAACTGCATACTGTATCAACTATCTATTTATTTATTTATTTATTTATTCAGTTGTTTATTCAGTTATTAATTTATAATAGAATACACTCTTATAGCAGCAACATAAAAACACCAAATTAAACCACAGTACAAAAGGCCAGCATTTACAGTTAAGCAGAGGTATAATGACCAAATATAATTAACTCTCTGTCTCCACTCTAGCAGTGAAATTATGTTGGGAGGAAAAAACAGCTGATCAAACACTAACAGTCATGAAATGGCCTCCACACAGTCCAGACTTGAACATTATAGAGGCAGAATAGAGGCATAAATAAATACAAAAATTCTCGGTAGCACTTTATAATAACTACACGCTATAAATCATCTATTAAGCATTAGCAAATAGTGAATTCATTATTTGTTAAGCATTAACTCTGCATTAATAAACGTTAGTAAGCAGTTTATTCCTGCAGCTACAAATGCTCTATTCTTGACTTATAAGTACATTTATAATGTGCTTAATAATTGTGTTTTCATACTTTGTTAGGGGTTTATTTTTCATTACTGAATTAAGTATCGCATTATTTACAAACTAGTTATTTAAGAATAGTTGGTGTTTTTTAACGATCATCCATAATGAGTTAGTAAACAATTAATAAACTATTCAAATCATCATTTATATATTGCATTATTCAGGCATATATTAATAGTTAATTTGTATGTTAATAAATGCTTTATTAACTCAACTTCATCTAGTTTTGTGACCTAATCTAAAGTGAGGACTATTCATGCTTTATAAATCCCTTATAAATGACTATTAAAGGCTCAGTTTTATTCTAAACAGGAAAAAAGAACATAGATGACTTAATTAATTTCTATTAATTTGAATATACAGTTGAAGTCAGAATTATTACTTTCTCCAGAAGAAAAAAATATTTTGGGATATGTATAATATATTGGGAAATATTTTTTAAAAAAAATATATATATTTTTTTTAATCAAAGGGGGGCTAATAATTCTCACTTCAGCTGTACACAAACGAAACTGAATGAAAAATGAAAAATAAATCTTTGCAACCTTATCTAAAATAAAATGACTACAGGTAAAACATCGTTAAATAACTTTAAAATGATGTATCATAATATATTGTTAAATTATATTGTTTTTTTTTATCCAACTTTATGCTGTATTTTGACACTCCTGTTATTCAGCAATGTTTAAACTTTACAGTAATTGTATTATTTAGATAGGATTGCAAAGATATATTGTTCAGTTAATATTAAGCCTTTAATAATCATTTATATGGGATTTATAAAGCATGAATAGTCCTCACTTTAGATTAGGTCACAAAACTGGATGAAGTTGAGTTAATAAAGCATTTATTAACATACATAGTAACCATTACTATATGCCTGAATAATACAATATATAAATGTTGATTTTAATCGTTTATTAATCGTTTACTAACTCATTCTAAATGGTCTTAAAAACCACCTACTACTCTTAAATACAAATGGTTTGTAAATAATACGATACTTAATTCAGTCATGAAAAATTAATCAGTAACAAATTATGAAAGGACAATTAATAAGCACATTATAAATGTACTTATTAGTCAAGAATAGAGCATTTGTAGCGGCAGGTATAAACTGCTTACTAACGTTTATTAATGCAGAGTTAATGCTTAAGAAATAATGAATTCACTATTAGTTAATGCTTAATAAATGATTCATAGTGTGTAGTTATTATAAAGTGTTACCAAATTCTCAAATCTTAAAACGAATTTGGGGAAGTGGCATATGTTATATCCATATCATTGGGCAAGTCTCAATATGTGACATATTATACCTCACTTGTACATGGGTTTAGGTATTAATTGTTACCTTTTAAACTTGCATAGCATTCCCAGTAGACCACATTTAACTTGCACATCACATTTTAAAGAGCTCATCATTAAAAAGCTTATGTCCCCTGAAACCTCATAGCAACACTCTAAAAATCCCTTAAAACATTAAACCAGATAGTATCACTCTGCAATGCTAACAACAGAAATTTAGCTGCTATTTCTTTCTTTCTTTCTTTCTTTCTTTCTTTCTTTCTTTCTTTCTTTCTTTCTTTCTTTCTTTCTTTCTTTCTTTCTTTCTTTCTTTCTTTCTTTCTTTCTTTCTTTCTTTCTTTCTTTCTTATTTATTTATTTATTTATTTATTTTTATTAATTTATATTTTTATTCATTTATTCAGTTATTAATTTATAATAGAATACACTCTTATTGTCACGGTTTGGTTAGGGAAAGGAGCGAAGACTCGGGTGCAGGAACAAAATGGGTATTTATTAATATTAAAAATAAAACAAAACAGCAAAACAAACTACCCCGAGGGGGAAAACATTAATAAAACAAATAAACAGACAAACTTGACTGGCTGGCAGGGATCAGAACTAGGAACCAGACTGGAAACAGGACTTGAAACGACAATAGACAACACAAGCACGCGGTGTGTGTGTGTAAACACACACACACCACGTGCTAAACACAACAACAGAGGACTGAACGCGAGACGCAAGCGCACGATAAAATGAAAACATCCTACCGTGCGCTCACACACGCAGCGTGCATGTTTCAACCCAGCGCCACCCGAAACAGAACCCGACTAGACTTAAAGGCGCTGGGAAATGAAACGCACGCCGCAGACAAACAAATCACAAGGACAAGAACACGCAATCGCGAACACGCCCAGGCCCCGCGCGCCCGCATCACGCGGGAGCGCGCAAGGTCCGAGCGCGCCCACAAATGGCGCTCATACAGAGACAATGACAACACATATGACTAGACAGAGCTAGTGTCCGGACTCTGCCACAAAAAACAGGAATTAACTAGACAGGAGTGGCAGAACCCTGACACTTATAGCAGCCCCATAAAAACACCAAATTAAACCACCATGCAAAGGCTGGCATTTACAGTTAAGTGGAGGTATAATGACCAAATATTCTTAACTCTCAGTCTCCACCTGAGCAGTGAAATTATATTAGGAGAAAAAACTGCTGATCAAACGCTGAGAGTCATGAAATGGCCTCCACACAGTCCAGACTTGAACATTACAGAGGCAGAATGGAATCATCTGCAAAGAGGAAGTAAATAAATACAAAAATTCTCAAATCTGAAAACGAATTTGGGGAAGTGCCGTATGATATATCCATGTCATTGGAGAAGTGCCATAATATGAATCATAATATACCTCCGTAAAATAAAATATAATAAAATGATATAATTTCACAAATCACACACTAAAACGTCATTTGAATGAAACTAAATACTATATTCTCCCTTTAAACTGAAATCATGGTGGAATAGGTTGTTGAGTCCACTTTGCAGGGCATTTATAGTTGAATTAGAACAAACCTCTCATGTGAAAAGAGAAACGTGAAATGTGTAAAAAGCACCTTTGGTGATTCATAGTGTTTTTAAGAATTATTTTAACATTTTTCTAAAAGTAATTCTCATCACTCTCAACCCACTTTCTTCCTTTAAAAGCTTGCTAGATGAAAACACATGACATTTGCTGACGATCTGTTTTTTGTTTCATTTTTTCCCAGATCCCGAAGATTCACTGGGATCTTTCCACCAAACGCATTCTAACCATGGACTTTGCAGAGGGCGGTCAGGTCAACGACCGCGAGTACATGAGAAGACACGGCATCAATGTCAATGAGGTAAGATATACATCCTTATCTCTGCATAACCGTAAAACACAGCCTCGTTTCCTCCAACAAACGACACGTGTCACAACTCCACCACTCGAGATCGCTTAATCAGTAATTTCGCTATGCTGATGTTAATTTGAGCATGGAAAAGTGCTTGCGAATGCTAATGAAGCAGTCACGTTTCCTGCGACGTTTGATGCCGTGGGTTCTGGAAGCTTTGAAGACGTTTCTCGTTGCCCTGTTCCGTGAGACTCTGACACCGCTGAAATGGAGCCTGCTTGGTTTGATGAATTATGCCTCTCAAATTTCATTTCATTTTTCTAGCCCTTAGCAGATGAGCACTAAATTAAATCAGGCTCTTTTTCATATTTATATCACAGACTGTTTTTCTGTCGTGGCTGCAATTTATTCTACTCCGCCACTTTTGTCAGCACAAGGGCTCGCCGCGAGATCGAGCGCTTTTTTAATTTTGCACTTTGGTTAAGGTGACTCCCGTCTCAGGGTGAA
>CAIGQQ010027748.1:0-21466 GCA_903798035.1 Danio albolineatus
CTAACATTTTTGAAAAATAAACTGCATGTTAAAAAGTATAAGTATATAACATTTAAAGGAACCTTTATCTTCCTAATGTAAAATTAAGCAATAAATTCACAAAAATGCTGGTGTCCTGCAGGTTTTAGCTCCAACTTGTCTCAACACACCTTCACAGAGGTCTCTAAAATCTCTGTGAATGTATACAACAGCAAAGAAAGTAATAAATGGTCCATTTAAATTATTACATTTAAAACAGAGGAGAAGCAGTGCATAAACATTTGCCATCAATATGCAGATGAATGATCTGCTGTCAATGCTGAAGGTATGAGAGATGGTAGTGTGGTGCAGTGCTGTCTTTGAGTGAGATGGAGAGGCAGACGGCATCACCCGCAACTAGGAACGGCATGGACACATGAGAGTCTCCAGTAACTCCTAAAAACATTGGCTAGTCACTTTTTTGAACATTTGGTGCTAGGGGGGTTTGAAAAGTCCCACAGTTGGCAACACTGACTGGCAGCGTCTTTGAAGCGCTCACACCTTGTGCATGTGTAGTACGGAAGTAATGTTCCATTATTCTTGAGGGCCCCCGGATTTGAAAGGAAGTAATAACGTTAAAATCTTAATGGTTATAGACAGATTTTACAACATACGATAGAAAATGTGTAAAAGAGCATTGGTCAGGGGCCCCTAATTCCCCGTAGCCCTAAGTGGCTGCTTGACTTTTTGCTTATCTCTAATTGGATTATGACTAGTAAAACCTCAATTAGAGATACCTTGATTTATAATTTGCACTAGTGGCAACTCAATTAGAGATATCTTTAATTACAAGGTCTACTAGTCAAAACTCATTTGTAGATATCTGCAAATATTTTTCAATGGATGTCAATTGAGGAATATGACTAGTCATATAGGATTGCATATATCTTCAATGCATATTATGACTAGTCGCAATCACATTGCAGATATCTTAATTGCAATTACAACAAGTCAAAATTGCAATATAGATATCTGGAATTGGAATTTTGACTAGTCAAAACTGAATCATGTCTAGTACGGCAAGGGGAATTTAATGCTAAAAACGGCTTGCCATACTATGTCTAGTCCTATTGTGTGGTGAAACCTTCTTTGTACTGGTGCACATTAATTATAATCCTGTGGGGAGAAAAGGCAGCTTCTGTCAATAGAGCAGGATTGTGCTATAACATCAGTGCTATTTTTTTCAACACAGATACTTTGTTCTTTGTTTAATACTATTTAAAAATAATAACAACTATTAAAAATTAAGTACATTTAAATATCAATTAAAATACAAATCTTATTGTAATGAATCTGCATAATGAGTGATGTTTGATCAGAATAATTCTGACTGCAGCTGCTGAAAATAAAGTGTGTTTAGTGTTTGTTTACTGACTGAATGTCAATCTGTGTGTGTTTACAGTCTGGATCATGGAGGAGAGCAGAGGATTACAGTAGGACTACGCAAATGTACATCGACACACACACACACACACACACACACACACACACAAAACTTCTCTCTTTCTCTCTCACTCACACCAGTGTCAATTTTGACAGCAATATTTTATTTTTGTTTTTGTTAGACTAAAATTCCATTTTAGTTTTAGTCATATTTTAGTCTTCTGAATCATTTTAGTTTTAGTCTAGTTTTAGTTGACTAAATTTCATAAGATTTTAGTTGACCAAATATACTCGAGATTTAGTTAACTAAAATATATTTGGTTTAATTGAAGTGTAATTTAATAAAATATTGTAAACATTTTTTATACAAAATGTTCTAACTTAATATGAAATAAAACAGTCTCATTAAAATATGGAATATAGCTTTTCTATTGAAGACCAAAAATTAGATATGCATTGTTTATTTATATCATAAGTAATATGTAAAATTATGTGTCTGCAATCAATTCACATGTTAGAAGAGTAGCTATCTGAAAATTCAGGATTGTGCAATTACTTAGCAAACACCTTATTTTAACATGGTAAACTACATGTCTTTTTAACTAGTCTAATGAACAGTTTTAAGCCATTAATCAGAATCAGAATCAGTTTTATTGCCAAGTGTGCTTCACACACACAAGGAATTTGCTTTGGCTACAGAAGCTTCCAGTGTACATAAAGTGACAACACAGAATAAATATAAAAAAGAAGACGATAGACATTAAACAGAGATGCAGCCAGTCCAACGATCTGGATGTTGAAATGTATGTACAGATTTGTTATAAATATACATTATAAATTATAAGGTGCTGTGTGCAAAAGTGTAAGTATTGCATTGTATGTTGTTATAAGGTGCTGTGTACAGATGCGTAAGAAGTATTGCATTATATATTGTTATAAGGTGCTGTGTATTAAATTTGTGAAAGGGCTTAAAATAGTTTGTCCAATTTACAATGTCAGTGTATAGCAAGCTTTACTGTTGTAGTTGGTGTTACAGTACATGGTGCTCAGCTGACATATGAGGGCGCCACGGTGGTGTAGTGAGTAGCACGTTTGCCTCACAGCAAAAAGGTCGCTGGTTTGAGCCCCGGCTGGGTCAGTTGGCATTTCTCTGTGGAGTTTGCATGTTCTCCCCGTGGTTGTGTGGGTTTTCTCCAGGTGCTCCCGTTTCCCCCACAAGTCCAAAGACATGTGCTATAGGTGAATTGGGTAGGCTAAATTGTCCCTAGTGTATGAGTGTGTGTGGATGTTTCCCAGAGATGGGTTGCAGCTGGAAGGGCATCCGCTGCGTAGAACATATGCTGGATAAGTTGGCGGGTTGTTCCGCTGTGGCGACCCCAGATTAATAAAGGGACTAAGCTGAAAAGCAAGCAAATGAATGAATGAATGAAGACATATGACTGGCAAATGATAATGTGTTACCTTGTAAAATGTGCACTCAGTCCCATTGCTCTGTTAACTCACATAGAGGAATTATAAAGCGAAGATATTTAAAAAGTGCGCTTCACTTCAGGGCAGTTTCGTTATCTTGTATGCGACTCCCTGATAAGCAGAGATTATAGCACTACAGTATCATTGCATCACGTCACTGAATGATGTACTGAATAATAAAGTTTTTGTTTTGTGGTAGAGGTATACTGTAAATGGCTGTTGTCATGAAGATTGCTGCAGATGCAGACAGTGCGTAAACCTAGCGTGAGTTAGCGGGTTAGCTAAACTGTAGCCCCAGCTAAAAAGAAACGCACTGGGAAACAACCCATCGCGAAAATTAATGCCATTGTCATGTATTTAAAACTGACCAATTGAATATCCTTTAATGTACAATGTAACTGAATAAATTCTCTAAGGGTCAGCGAGAGGCTATACTTTCTCAGTTAAGCAAAAATACACACAGGGGTAAATAAAAAAGATCAGAGTTTACCATTGCTGAATTTCAAGATGATTGTCTGGCATGCTGATGTCGCTTTAGATTTGTTGTTTTTATCAGCGATTTCCGACCCCATTCGATTTACGATGTTTTTGTCTTGACATCAAATATGAATCTTCTTTTTCTCTCAGCTGTTGCCATTTCATTACAGTTTAATCTGACAGACCGCCCAATGGAAGATGATGTAATCACATCTCGCATCTACTTAGGATCAGTTACTTTTCAAATGTGTGTGTGTGGTGTGTGCTCACGCGTCATGCATCACACACCAATTGTAGTTTTGATTGGATGTTTTCCAAAAACGTCCCTCAATCAAATTCTCGTCTCGTTTTTATTAGTCAGCGAAAATGTCAGTATATTTTCATTATAGTTGTTATCATCATCATTTAATTTTATTTTGGTAGAAACACTGACTCAAATGCTCATTCTCTCTCTCTCTCTCTCTCTCTCTCTCACAAACACACACACACAGCTGTAGTGACTGTTGCTGTGTTATGAATGTCTGTTCTTGTTTTCAGATGCCTGTTTTCTCACACTGGATCCAAACACAGCAAACACAGAACTCAGTCTGTCTGAGCAGAACAGAGAGGTGAAGTGTGTGTGGCAGAAACACTCGTATCCTGATCATCCAGACAGATTTGATGTTTATCTTCAGGTGTTGTGCAGAGAGAGTGTGTGTGGACGCTGTTACTGGGAGATTGACTGGAGTGGAGATAAAAGTGTGTTTATATCAGTGTCATATAAGAGCATCAGGAGGAAGGGAGGAGATAAGGAATGTGTGTTTGGATGTAATGCTCAGTCCTGGAGTTTGATCTGCTCACCCTCTAGTTTCTCATTCAAACACAATAACAGATGCACTGATCTCCCAGTAAAGTTGCTCAGCAGGAGAATAGGAGTGTTTGTGGATCACAGTGCAGGAACTCTGATATTCTACAACATCTATAGAGACACAGTGAGCCTCATCCACTCAGTCCAGACCACATTCACTGAGCCGCTCTATCCTGGGTTTAGGGTTTATTCTGGATCATCAGTGAAACTGTGAAGACTGAGGAGAGATTTACTAATAATCCTCTGCATGATTAGTCAGTAGCAGTGAAATTATCAGGAGTCTCATCTGTGTGTCTGTGTGTGTGTGTGTTTACATGTTTTTTTTTCAGTCTTCATTTGAAATGTATAATTGGTATCGATATTCTCAGGACAACTCATGGAATATATTAAGACAAGTATCATAACAATAGGCAAAATTAGCCAACAGTTATTAGCATTTTTAGAAATATCATTGTAACGTTTGACCAAAAGGTGGCACTGTGACAAAACTTTTTAAGCCCCTTCAAGGCGCAGTCCTGAAAACACCTACCCACTTTCATAACAATTTGCCAATGGCTGCGTCCGAAACCGCCTACTACTCAGTAGGTACTGCATTTGAATTTAAACGTACTGCTCGGCCGTTAGAAAAGTACGTTCTGTACAGTATGAATGTGAGAAGTATGAATGAAATTCGTACGTACTACATCCGCCATTTTGTCACGGTCACGTGGCCTACCTGCGTCAGTTGCGTCGCTTCACTCCCATTCATGAATTCTCTCACGGGGCATCATGGGATAGCGCAGTGTGCATGGGATGTGCACTTCAGAATCTCGCCAGAAGTAGTAAGTCATCCGGGTACTTCTCGCATACTGATTTTCGAATTCTATGAATTCGGACATACTACTCGGCTCACATACTGATTTTAGCGTACTGTATAGTATGGAAGTATGCGGTTTCGGACGCAGCCAATGTGTACGTAAAATATAGCAATTTTTGACATAATTCAATGGTCAATGGCTAAAATGGCTGACCTGAGCAAATCGGACATCATTCGACTTGGCATGCTCCTCCGGATTTAAAGAGACCAATTTTAATTGAGTTTTAGACAAAAAGTTGAGAAGATTTAAGCAAAAAGCTATTTATTGTATCTACGAACCACTAGGGGGCAGTGTGCCGAAAAACTCACTTTAGACCATGCTTGTCATAACACACCAAGTTTGGTGTGAATACGTCAATGTGTTACAGAGATTACACCTTAGGTCAATTTTCGCAAGCTCTATGTTAAAGTTGTTCGCAAGTTATTTAAAAACCGTTTGGTGAAACAACTTGAATTCAATAACTTTTGGTCAGGATGGTCTGTAGGTCATGTGATTTAATTTTGGTAAAAATTGGACAAACACAAATATTATAAAGATAAACATAAGTGAAACTTTGGACAAGTGGTGGCTCTAGAGAGTTTGAGTCAGAGAGTCCAAATTTGTTGTGATTGAAGATCAGACTGTCCTCTATCAGTGTGGCAAAGTTTATGCAAATGCCGAAGAAATGTATTTAGTGATTAGAGATCAAGTATAAGTGTGATTGAGCATTTTAAAGCAAGTTATTAGAGCTGAAATAAAGTCTTAAACACAAGACTGCTGCTCTTAAATTCTCTCTTATTGTAATTGAGCTAAATGTGCAGATAAAATATGTAACTTTTAAGGGGTGATCCAGAATGTATTTTTATGGTTTGGTTGTGTGAGCAGAAAAATAGCGGCTTGAAGTTGACAGCGTAGGTGATACAGTCCAGGGACTTTTGACTCTTTGCCTTCAGTTCTCAGCCCAGATCATTTGATTTAACATGTATTCTTCCCTCTAAGCTTTTTCTGATCAGTGAGGGGATCTTTTGGTTAAACTTTTACATTTTTTTAATGTTTGTGAAGTTCGCATTGACAGTTAATTAGGCGTATTTGTTACCACGGCTCACTCTTAGTTAGATATTTTCATTTCTAATTAGTGCTGTGATTAAACTTGTCCAATAAATTTATGAACTATGTCAAAAGATAAAAAAACGCAAATGTCGATGGATTCATCTTTAAGTCTTGGTGCCTGTGTTATGGTGGACTTGGTCTCAGATGTTGGCCTACTCGTTCCACTACCCGAAACTCCACTTAAGAAACCTAAACAAAAAAATGGCAGAAATGATGATGATGATGATGATGACGGCGTTGAAGACTTGCAGTCTCCTTTAGCCACTGTAATTATATCATCCCTCAAGTCCGACATTAATGAGAGAGCCATGGAATTTGCGGCTTTACGGTTTACCTAAACAACAAGGAGAAAACGTCAGACAGAAAGTTCTAGATATATGTGAGGCTGTCATCCCAACCTTTGCTGGTAAATCTCACAAACTCATCGATGTGTTACATCGTTTGGGTAAGATGAGGAGCGAAAATGCTCTTCAAAAAACTTGTGGAGAAAGCTCGGCAACAAGGACGCCGTGCTTATTTCGTCACTCCAAAGGCGTTTGTTGATGGTAAAGAACTAGTTTCACAGACCAATGAAGTCACTGAATGAATCATACTCTAATAAGTTTGCTATTAGGTCTACTACTTTTTAAAACATTTTATTTTACTATTATACTTTTATTTTTATTAAGTGCTATAAAACAATTTAAGAAACTTGAATTATACTTGAAGCGCTTTTTTCTTTATCAGTACCTACATTGATTTATTATTTTAATTTCTGGTCATTTTCCTTTTGAAAACTTTATTTCTGGTAATTCTGGAAAACTTTATTTCTGGTAATTCTGGAAAACTTTATTTCTGGTAATTCTGGAAAACTTTATTTCTGGTAATTCTGGAAAACTTTATTTCTGGTAATTCTGGAAAACTTTATTTCTGGTAATTCTCCTTTTGAAAACTTATCTATTGACCAAATCAGAATTGGTTGAACTTTTTACACAATTCATTAGACAATCTGTATATTCAGAAAATATAAAGTGCTTTTGTTTGCTCAAGAAAAAGATGGTTGGAGGAGGGAGAGCGTAATTCCAACTATTTCTTTAAATTGGAAAAGCAGCAAAACCATCTAAACTCTATTAGTAGCCTCAACATAAATGGAGTAGTTTTAAAGAATTATAAAATCTCTAATTGAAGAGTTTAGATGCAAGTGACGTCTTTGCGTTTTTCTCAGCCTTCTATGTTTATGTTCAGTTATTTAACTTTAAATGCAATGAAAATAACATATTCTTTGCACAAAGAGTAAAATTGCTGAAACTACACACAACAGTCTGAGAAAAATGCTCATTTTAGATGAAAATTTCACATGGCACTTTTTGCCCTCTAAACTCTTCATTCATTCATTCATTTTCTTTTCGGCTTAGTCCCTTTATTAATCCGGGGTCGCCACAGCGGAATTAACCACCAGCTTATCCAGCATTTGTTTAACGCTGCGGATGCCCTTCCAGCCACAACCCATCTCTGGGAAACACATCCATACATTCTCATTCACACACATACACTACGGACAATTTAGCTTACCCAATTCACCTGTACCGCATGTCTTTGGACTGTGGGGGAAACAGGAGGAAACCCACACAACCACGGGGAGAACATGCAAACTCCACACAGAAATGCCAACTGGCCCAGCCGGGGATCGAACCAGCGACCTTCTTGCTGTGAGGCGAACGTGCTAACCACTAGGCCACCGTGGCGCCCTCTAAACTCTTCAATTGTTGTAAAAAGTTTTACAAAGACCTTTATTGCTCCAGACACTCTCAACAGAATATGGATTTATTTTTTAACTCCCTTGACACTAACCTTATTCGCAAAAGATAGCAATAACAAGCATTTATGCGAAGCTCCTATTCAAATAAAAGATATTTCTGAGGCCATTGACAAATTAAAATTAAACAAATCTCCTGGTAATGATGGTTTAACCACAGGTTTTTATAGGAAATTTTCATATAGTATTTCTCCATTTCTTTTTACCCTTTTATTTAGAAAGCCTCAGAAAAAGTGTTCTCCCACCTTCTATGACCCAGGGTATTTATGCACTTCAATAACTGTCTGGTTTAGCTCAGCTACCAAATCTGACCTCAGAAGACTACGTCGAATAGTTCGGACTGCTGAGCGAATCATTGGTACAACCCTCCCTACTCTCCAAGAACTGTACTTATCCAGAGCGAGCAGAAGGGCGGCCAAAATCACTCTGGACCCCTCACACCCAGCACACTGCCTCTTTGAACTGTTACCTTCTGGTCGACGCTACAGAGCACTGCGCACCAGAACAGCCCGACACAGAAACAGTTTCTTCCCTCAGGCGATCCATCTCATGAACACTTGATGATAATAATCGTGGAACCAACACCACTACTGCTGTACACTCTTACACACACATACACTTATTTAACAACACACTTTACATGCCATTTGCACATAACAAATACACTTGTTACACACACATACACTTATTTAACAACACACTTTACATGCCAATTTGCACATAACAGCTGCACATATAATGTTGTATATAGTAATACACCTGTACATACACTTGTCCATTTGTATATTTGCATTTAACACTTACTTCTATTTTTTTGAATATATTTATTATCTGTTTTTTGTCCTGTCTCTGTAATTCTGTTGCACTGTGGAAGCTCTGTCACGAAAACAAATTCCTCGTATGTTTGTACATACCTGGCAATAAAGCTCTTTCTGATTCTGATTCTGATTCTGATTCTGATAAATCTGATTCCAAAACCTCAAATAGACCATTCTCTGTTGGAAAATTGGTGACCTATTAGAAGAGTCTTCTGAATAATGATTATAAGATATTAGCTATGATTTTTGCCAAAAAGATTAAATGTGTTCTAGATGACATAATAGATAAATGTCAGTCTGGCTTTTTGAAGGATAGACGTATCTCAAACAATATAAGAGTTGTTCTTGATAATTTGGATTACTCAGAGATGATTTCAGATGACAGTTTTTTACTTTTTCTTGATTTCTATAAAGCATTTGATTCCATTGAGTTTCCTTTTATTCTTAAATCATTAAGTACTTTTGGTTTTGGCCCTAATTGTATTAATGCTATTAAAACTTTGTACAGTGATGCTATTGCTTCTGTGAAATTACAACATGGTACCACTCGTAGATTTAACAATAATAGAGGCATTCATTAAGGCTGCCCTTTTGCACCTTAACTTTTTCTTCTTTCTATGCAACTTTTAGCCTTCGATTATCAAAATAGTAATTTGGAAGGCATTTCTGTGGCAAATCAAGCGTTGTTAATTAGTCAACTGGCTGATGACACAACTCTTTTTTTGCAAAATAAAGATCAGGTCATCTTAGCATTAGACAAAATTAATGTTTTTTCCTTAGCTTCTGGCTTACATCTTAATATTCATAAATGTGAACTTTTATCTATAAAAGACTACTACTGATAATAAAATTTGTGACATCCCAGTTAAATCCGAAATCAAATACCTAGGTATAATTGTATGTAAAGATCAAAAAAAGAGATCAAAGCTAAATTTTGAACCTCTTATTCTCTCTGTGCGGCGCAAATTAAATTATTGGTTACAGCGTGATTTATCAATAACAGGTAGAGTGTTACTTTCTAAAGCAGATGGATTATCCCGGGTTATCTATCCCGCTATGGCACTGGATGTTTCTGTGGAAATCTGTTGAATACTGGACAAGATTATAGCAGACTTTGTTTGGAATTGTAAAACTTACCTAATTAAAAAAAAAGTTGTATGCTAGCTGATCGTGTCATGGGAGGATTTTAATTACTTTTGATTTTTCTACACTCAATAACTTATTTAAAATGAAGTGGTTAAAGATGTTTTTGAACAACCCAGATGTTTTTTAGATTTCTTATTGCGCTGTAATTTTGACATCTCTAAAATACAGTTAAACTTATCTAGTTTTCATAAACAGGCATTAATATGTTGGTCCCTTACATATAATTATAATTTTTCTCCTCGTACCAATTTTATTTGGAATAATAAAAATATTAGATATAAAAATAAATCTTTTTAAATCTTTAGTTAGTCAGCTCTTAGATGAGTGTGGAGTCCCTTTTTCATATGAAAAAGTTTTGCATCAGATTTCTTTTCCTGTCCCCCCACAGAATATGCCATAGTTTTTGGTGCAATCCCTGATTGTGTTATACCTTTAGTCACTGGCCCCAAAGGTTCCTTAGATTCTTTTATTTTTGACAACACAAACCTTTTTATTGACCAAACTCTTCTCAGTTCTATGTCAAACAAAAATTTGCTTGGTTATTAATAGTTCTCGGATCTCTTTACCTGCTTGCATAGGTTTTTGGAATAATATATTTGGTGACATAGATTGGGATCAGTTTTGGCATCTTCAGATTTATTTATTTATTTTTATCTAATAAAGCTGTTGAAGTTTCAATCAAAATCATTCATTATTGCTACCCAATAAATACCAAACTAGCTAAATTTAATAACAATGTTTTCCCTAAATGCTCTTTTGTACTCAGTGTGATGAAACACTAAATCGTTTATTTTGGGAGTGCACATACTGTAAAGTTTTTTGGGTTGAATTTTCCAATTTCATAAAAAAATTCTTATTTCCAAACTTTTGTATTTACCCAAAAATTGCATTCTTTGGTTACTCTCTGAATGTAGATCCTTCTCATTGTAAATATATTATTAATTTATTGCTTTTTGTTGGCTAAATTTTACATCCATAAATGTAAATTTTCAAAGAAACACCCTTTTTTTCAGAAAGAACATTGATTTATAACTCTTTAAAATACTCAAACAATTATATTGCATGTAAAACTCTTTCTTGGTGTAAATCATTTAAACTTTAATTTGCTAAAATTTTATCTATGTAACCCTTTTGTCCCTTTGTTCATATTGTATCTTTGTTCATTTTTGCATAATAATAATCATAATAAAAGTTTGACTGGTTAAATCAAATAGAACAATCTCTTTATTCTGTTAATGATCAGTTGACATCAGTTTTCTTTTTTACAGAAAATAACAAACTTCATTGTTTTATCCTGCGTGCCAGTCGTCTACGCCACTGGTTCTGAGTAGGTTACTATGATTGCATATTAATATAATATAATAAAATAAAATAAAATATAATATAATATAATATAATATAATATAATATAATATAATATAATATAATAATAATTGTTTCCCAAAGATATTTATTACAACGCTTCATATCCTAAACCTGTTCATTAAGAATCTTTAATGTAGTTGGTTTGCCCAGTTGATTCTTTGATGGTAAATTTAATGACTAGTAATGAATGTCTTCTACTACTCCAAAAGACATAAAATGAGTAAAAAGAATTGCTCATTAAATATATAAAAATAAAGACTTGATGTTTGAAAATAAAACAGAAAAGACAAATAGGTAGGAGGTTAATGCTAAATAGGTAAAATGGTTTTACCAAGTTTTAATGCAGTCAATGAGATTAATGTTTATTTAACACGTAAAGTACTTGTTAAATACACACTAAGTACGTGAATTTAACACCTGTACTTCACGTGTATTTCATGCGTACTTTACGTGTACTTTACACATATTTAACATGTACTTTACATGTAAAGTAAGCATGAAAAATTAACACGTACTTTACGTGTAAAGTACATATTAAATATGTGTAAAGTACACGTAAAGTACGCATGAAATACACGTGAAGTACAGGTGTTAAATTCACACATATTTGAACCATTTGGCTTTTCATATGTCAGCGACAGCTACGGCGAGAGCTATGCGACCATGCGCATGCTGCACCAGAGCATAAGCAGGCGATTGATGCAGAAGTATAAATCAGCCTTGATAGTACAGCAAACCTTAACTAATGATCCTGATATTATTCATAGCAGCTCATATTAAGGTGAACTGAATAAAAGACTTTCTCTCACTGGTTTCATTGAATATACTTTTTATATACTGTGATGTTTGTGTCCACCAGTGATGTATCTTCATAAGTGTGCATTTTCACTCTTTCAGAATAAAGTTTTCAGTGGAAGAAGGAAGCAGTCCCCAAAATAAACCAGTTTTGTAAGTGGTGTGCATTCTTCAAGACATAAACCGGTTTCTTCATGTTTCTTAACACAGATGAAAACTCAACTGTAATGACACATGGCAGCAGCTCAATGTCCCACTCCTTATTTAGTGAGAAAATACTGGAAAATTCAGCAGAATATTTTTACCGCAATATCTGTCAGAAAGATGAACATCAGAGTCACGTGGTGAATGCTGTGAATTACACTGCTGCCGATTATTACTACAGATTCAGCATTTACTGAAATATATGTACGTATGTACAAAAGTGTTCACAGCTGTGTGTGCACTTGGATGGGTGAAATGCAAATACAGATTATGGGACACCATTCTGTACAGGGTCACACCATGTTTTCCTTCATTTTCATTATTTTGGCTTCTTTTTTTTTTTAATTAGTAAGTTTAATGAAAATAACAATTCTGTATTATTTGGATTATTTTTACAACAGTCAGGTTGGCATTTCTGTGTGGAGTTTGCATGCTATCCCAGTGGTTGCGTGGGTTTCCTCCGGGTGCTCCTGTTTCCCCCACAGTCCAAAGACATAGGTGAATTGGGTAGGCTAAATTGTCTGTAGTGTATGTGTGTGAATGAGTGTGTATTGATGTTTCCCAGAGATGGGTTGCAGCTGGAAGGGCATACGCTGCGTGAAACAAATGCTGGATAAGTTGGCGGTTCGTTCTGCTGTGGCGACCCCAGATTAATAAATGGACTAAGCCGAAAAGAAAATGAATGAATAATTGAATTTGACAGTGTTAATAAAGTATTTAGAACCTTAAGTGAACCTTTAATTTAACCGAGGACTGTGTGGCTGGCTTAATAAACGTATTTATAGCTTTGGTGTTCAAGCCAGCATTCATGAAGCAACAACACCCATGAATTTAGTTTTTCCCCACTTTTCAAAGGGCACACAATCCGTACAAAAATGACTGGTGTTTAGCTCCCAGCCCGGAAAATACAACATGCACAGATTCCAGCAGTTTTTATTTATGCACAATAAAACCTTTTTTTTTTTTTTTTAACATTTTATTTAAATAGGTTACCATTTGGGAAGATAAATTGTTATGAAAATAAGTACATTTAAGCAGTTTAAGGCACTTTATTTAGATATCTAAACTCAATTCAATGCTCAAAAATAACTATAAATTCAAACATTTTCAAAGATTAACCCTTCGATTTTCAAAGAGGATCTGTTTTTATTTATAAAATGGCTAATTCTGCCAAACGTTAAAAAAGTTCGCCTTTTTGCATATCCGATTATGAAAAGTCATGCTGTAACTTTAATGAGTGAGCATAGGCTTCTGTTAAAATGAGTCTTATTTTACATTACTTTTGAGATACGTATAGATAAAATACCTTTTTTTTGCAAGAAAAGTTCCTTTTGAACACTTACAGTCTCTATCTGTAGGGGAGATCAGCTGGTGTTCATACTCTAAGTTCAGTTCTGAATTTTCCTGATTTTTTTTTTCTTTCTAATGAGACACCAGGGCACGATCATGCATTTGTAATGGTATGAACAATTATAGAGATGGTCAAATGTCAAAACCATTTCAAGGACGTAAACAATAACAAATGCGTTGCCATGACACTGCATGTGTCATTCTCAAAAACATACACACATTCATACATACACATACTGTACATTCTCTCATACACACTCTCATACACACATTCATACATATACATTCTGTACATTCTTTCTCACACACACACATTCATACATACACACTCTGTACATTCTCTCTCACACACACTCATATATACACATTCTGTACATTCTCTCTCACACACACACATTCATACATACACATTCTGTACATTCTTTCACACACACATTCTTACATATACATACTGTACATTCTCTCAAACACACACACACACACACACATTCATACATAGACATTCTGTGCATTCTCTCTCACACACATTCATACATATACATACTGTACATTCCCTCACACACGCAAATACATAGACATATCTATCTGTCTGTCTGTCTATCTGTCACCACTTCAATTTGTTCCCTCTGCAGCCGTTCTTATCGCCACTGCGGAGGTAGTAGGTGCGCCAGCAGGTTTTGACTGCTGGGTGGTGCTTTAACCACATTTTCAGCTTTGCCTGTTCACAATACTAGTTAGGACGGTACTGTATGTGTACCTTATGTGATGCGATGTGTTTAATTAAAAAATAATTTTGTTTGTTTGTTTTAGTTTTCTTCGTAATAAACATGCTTTTACACTATCCTGTTTGTTTTAGAAAAGATACAATCCATTGTGAGAAGTATAGCCTATAGACTGCAAAAAGGAAATATACTAAAATTTATCAGTGTAAATGGCACCTTAATACAGTTCAAAACAAAGTTCGCTTAAAGGATGATGGGAAAGGCATGTCTATTGTTTGATTCGCATTGTGCATATTTGAAAATAACTGTCAGATTAAGGCTGTCGCTCCAGCTCAGCAAGCAGCACTCTAGCTATGTTCTGTGTTTTTGACGTAAAAAAAAATATTAGTTTTGGTGAATGCAAACAATATTTCATGACTCCAATATCAATTGCTTCGAGTCTAATAAAGATATTTTAATTAACACTTAGTTTGTTCACAAGTTGCTCTGCATAGAACGCTCCAGTTACTAAAGTAACCCTCGTTCCCCGAGGGGGGAACAAAAATGCTATGTGGAAAAACTTCCATAATGGGGATTATGGAAGCCAATCATCTGAAAGAGTATGTAAACGGGCCAATGAAATGCCAATGAGTTGGTAGCTTCAACTTGTGCAGCTGATGATCGTTGCAATCAATTTGGCAATAAAAGCACAGAGCGTGCTAAGCTGAGCATCCTTTTCTAGCTGAAGAGACTTTCACCTCAACAGCTAAGGGGCAATTAAAGGAACATAGCATTTTCGTCTTCCTCTTCGAGAGGGGAACTACAATGCTATGTGAAAAAACTTCCACTCTGGGGAAATGTATGGAAAACGCCACAATGATTGAACCTTATCTCACCTCCGATGAGAGGTTCTGCCAGGAAAGAGTGTGAGCGCACCTACATCACCAGAGACGCGGCCTTCCAACGTGTTCCCTGGCCCATACTTATTCCACTTCTACAGAGGATTTACGGATTTAGATACATTTTTGGGAGCCGCAATGCGTCTAGTTAATTTCTAGGAATCAATACGACAGTACGTTGGGAAAGCGTGCAGTCCCGATAGGGAGAATGCTGTGGAGGCCACCTGCTGCCCAAGTGGGGAGACCTGGTGGCAATAGAGCATATGGACTAGCCCTGAGAAGGGGGAGTACACATAAGAATATAAGATGGTTAGCGGTGAGGGAAGACATGGGTCCGCCTGTGAGGGATCATTCCAGGGGCTGAGGGCGAGACGACACAGCGCAGTGACAGTCACACGGTGTGTGTCTGCATGCCATGCGCATCTGGGGACTCGATTGTGCTGAAGGACTCAAAGCCAGTGCTGAAGTGGTCTCATGTGGAGTCTTCCGAGCAGCGTGACAGCGGCTGCGGATGCCATATGCCCCAGGAGCCTCTGAAAAGATTTCAGGGGGACCACTATTTTGCTGTCGAACTCTCTCAGACAGTTCAGCATTAGTTGAGCTGTCATGGTGACCAAGTCCAGCTACAACCCGAGAAAAGAGATCCTCTGCACGAGGGCGAGTTTGCTCTTTTCTTGGTTGACCTGAAACCCCAATAGGTCGAGGTGCCGGAGCACCTTGTCCCTGTGCATAATCAATTGCTCCCACAAGTGGGTTAAAATCAGCCAGTATGCTGATGCCCGCAAGCCGAAGAGGCGTTAGGATAGAGACAGAGAGAGCCCAAAGGGGAAGACTTTGTACTGCCAAGCTCGGCCTTAGAACACAAGCTGCAGAAACTGACGGTGGCGTGGAAGACAGGAGGCATGAAAGTAAGCGTTCTTCAGGTCTATTGCTGCAAACCAATCCCGAGGACGAACGCATCGGAGGATGCACTTCGGTGTGAGCATTTTGAACGGCAGCTTGTCCAGACAGCGGTTCAAAATGCGCAGATCTAGGATTGGCCATAATCCACCGCTCTTTTTGGGTACGATGAAGTACAGGCTGTAAAACCCGTTCTCCATCTCGCCTGGAGGGACCGGCTCGATTGCATTCTTCACCATGAGGACAACAATCTCCTCTTACAAGACGGGGGGGGGGGACAGGGGGAGGACCCTGGTAAAAAACACACCCATGAAATTGGGAGTAAATTGAACTTCAGAACTGAATCGCATAGCCGAGTCTGATGCGTATGAGCCACTGCGAAGGGCTGGCCCACGCTAACCAGGCAGGCAGAGCCTTTGCTAATGGCTTCATCGCTACAATCGCTGATGTACTAGCAGTGGGGCAGCGCAGAGTGGGAGTGCCAATCCGGGAAGCGTTGGGGTCCCATGGAAGAGCTAGAGGCGAGAGATTCATTCTCAGCCCGCACCCAGACTACGGAGGGGGGCTCGAAGAGTGAGAGAATGGAGACCATCCTCCCACAGGTCGTGAGCCACTGGCGAAATGCACCGAACCTACGAGCCGGAAGGCATCGCGCCCCAGACTGGCAGTGTTCGGGCTGTCACATGCAGGAAGGTGGAAAAGTGCTCCTTCATTGAGGTTTTGGTGGCATTGAAAAATGTCGTTGGTTGTAGAGCCCGGCCCTCCACCGGGGAAAGAGCAAATTTCCTCTTCTCCGGAAGGCTCATCTCAGGTATGGTTCACGGTCCGTTTACTGGACTTAACAGCGTCCTGGTCAGGCGGGGGTGCCTGCTTACGAGGTGCTCAACACGCCCGCTTCGCCAGACACGGGGCAGCTCTCGTAGGCGGGCGCCCTCAGTGAGGAGCAGTAGATGTGGATGGCTCGGCAGGTGGAGCGGTCTTACGTTCCCGCAGATAGATGACATCGCATCGGATTGCTCTTTCACCGCCTTAAATTCCTGGGTGAATTCACTGACGGTGTTGCCGAACAGGCCAGCTTGGGATATGGGGGAGTCAAGAAAGCGAACTTTGTCGACTTTGCGCATACCTAATGTGGCCATCGTCCTTCCCAGCGCACACGCAGAGGACTTAGTGGCCCGAAGAGCATACTCGGTTACGGTGCGGAGCTCGTGTAACAAGCCTGGGTTGGAACCACCCTCGTGCAGCTGGGCCAGCGACTGTGCTTGGTAGCGCTGGTAGGTGGCCATAGCGTGCAAGGCGGAAGCAGCCTGGCCCGCAGCTCTGTAGGCTCTGGCTCTGAGGGAGGCAAATAACCTGCAGGCTTTGGAAGGGGGAGACAAGGTGGACCCTGCCAGGAAAAGGCCTGCAGTATCGTCTCATACCCCCTGGCTGCTCCACCATCAAGAGTGGTAAGGGCGGAGGCGCATGCAGTTCGGGCAGAAAAAGGTGCCTTCCAAGACTGCATGAGCCTATTGTGCACCTCCGGGAAGAAGGGGACGTGAGGCTTAGAAGGTCTAGCCTTCTTGGCATCCTCTATGTTGCACCCATCTAGTCGGTCCGGCCATGGAGCTCGGGGATAAACCATCTCCAACCCCACGGCCAAAGCAGCCCGGGAAAGCACAGCTAACATGTCTGTTTTGGGATCCAACACAGCACTCACCTGCCCGGAGGGGGGGAGTGGGTCTGGATCTTCGTCAGACAATGAAAGCCCACTCTCCAATACGGCAGTGGACATCTGGTCCCCCGGTATCATAGAGCGAGAGGGCTACCATCTGGTTAGATGGATCGCTGGGAGGAGGGGGAAGTCCGCAAGCCTGGAGGCGGTGGATTGACACCCACTGGAACCCTCAGATCTGCCCGAGTGCCCACTGCAGTGCAGGGGACAGCTGGGGTGGTTTCCCCTTTTGCAAGAACTAGTCGCGATCTTAATTTCGCAACAGACATGCCATCGCAGTGACGGCATGGACTGCCCGCAAGCACAGCATTAACATTCCTGGGCACAGGAAACCATCGCATCCAGAAACGCACAGTTGGAGGGACATCTTGAAAAAGACATGCTGCACGACTGTGTTGCTCTTTTAGGGAAAGTCAACAGTACAAGCCACTCTGGAGGACCAGACCCAAAGAACGCCAGGCAAGGGAGAAACCCAGCTCGACCATCTGCCGCCGTGTGTACCACACTCTGGACCGGGAGACTGCTCTTGTTTACTCTCTCTCTGAATATCAGCTGGAGGAACCCTCATCGACTCTCTCAGAAGGCTGTGTGAAGTCTCTGAAGCGAAAAGGATGCTCAGCTTAGCACGCGCTGTGCTTGTATTGCCAAATTGATTGCAACGAGCATCAGATGGCAAGCTAAAGCTGCCAACAATTGGCATTTCATTGGCCCGTTTACATACTCTTTCAGATAATTGGCTTTCTGAACGAAATCCCCATATTGGAAGTGTTTCCTCATAGCATTGTAGTCCTCCTCCCGAAGGGAAAACATAGTTCTATAATAGCCTACGTTTTCACAAGTATGCCTATGTGTAGGTAAAAGATATATATCCGGGAAAGAACCCTTATAGGATTTTTGCTAATAATCGCCACTATGTTTCCCTTGTAAATTAAAGAGTGTTACATAAAATTATCCCTAAAGTAGTTGTTACTTAAGGGATATTTTGAGTTGTCCTTGAAGATGTTGTTTCAGTAGGTCTAACACATAATCTTTACACACAGGCCCAACATTTGAATTGCTGCTGCCTTTCCCCACCTCAAACCTGAATATTGCAGAGAGAACATCGATGCATTGTTTGGGAAAAGAACGATGTAGTGATGAGTATTTCCCAAAATCATAGTTTCTAGATTCCAAGTTTACATATTAGAACATTCTAAATGAATAGGGCATAGAGGGATAACTGGGAATAGAACAAGCTACAGGTCAGGGTATAAGGTTGCACCAGCTAATCGTAAGTCCTTTCTTAAACTGGAAAGTAAAGTCCACATAAAAGGCTTAATAACTACTAGCTGGTTTGGTTTCTAAAGTTTGGTTGCACCACATGAAAACCTCCCACATATATAGCCTAATATGTGGGTTTTAAATATACCAACAATGCTTTTGACATTAAATCATTCTTTAGTATCTCCTCACAATGGTGAACCCACACATTCCTCTGCAGGACACCCATTCTACAGACACCATCAGTTGTCACCCTTTGTCCTCAAAATACATGTCTAACTATCTCTATATGGTTGTTCAGGTTGACATGTTCACTGCACACTCTTACAAAAAACAAAATCTTCTTTACTGGTGGCCAGCGCAGAACTACAAGTGAACTTCTATGAGACGCATGACTGCAGACACACATATTTTTTATTATTATTATTTTTTACAAAAAAACACAACATTTTATTATGTGTGCACAGAAATAATAAAAAACTCTACAGTTTTAAAATGAGTATAACATTTATTGGTACGACAACAAAAATATTCATTTGTACTGACCTAAATAAAGTCAGTTGGTGAGTTTCAACTAATCAAAAGCTCCATATAGACCAATGCGTTTGGTTATTCTCTCTGTGTTAGCAAATCCTCTAGACAAGATCTTTCAACTATTCGCTTCATTTACACGCTTAAAGTTGTGCCAGTTTTTGTCTCCACCTTTAAGCATTGCAACCTCCTCCAACCACCACAAAAAAAACCTATAAAGTGCAGGTGTAACACTAGTAAAACTTCTAGAACTAGTCAATCAAGAAATCTGAGAGTCTTCTGGTCTCTGCTTCTGAGTTTACAACAACCACTGATAAATTGTAAGTACATTTTCATTTTTGGGTGAATGATCTCTTTAAATACAGTCTGGTGTTTTACACAGGGGACTATGGTAGGTCTTTTCAACCCAAAATACAGTGAACATGCAGATCAGACAAATTGTGTATGAACCAATCCATATCCAAAACCTTTAAAATAAATTAATACAAATAAATAAAACTAGTGTATGTGAAACGCAAACATGGATAAAGTGTGACAAAGATGTAATTTGAATGTCTCCTATAAATTAGACTAAAATGAAAAAGAGTAAGGTGCCACGGTGGCGTAGTGAGTAACACGTTCGCCTCACAGCAAGAAGGTCGCTGGTTCGAGCCTCGGCTGGGTCAGTTGGTCAGTTTCTGTGTGGAGTTTGTATGTTCTCTCCGTGGTTGCGTGGGTTTCCTCCGGGTGCTCCGGTTTCCCCCACAAGTCCAAAGATAAGCGGTACAGGTGAATTGGGTAAGCTAAATTGTCCGTAGTGTATGTGTGTGAATGAGAATGTATGGATGTTTCCCAAAGATGGGTTGCAGCTGGAAGGGCATCCGCTGTGTAAAACAAATGCTGGATAAGTTGGCGGATAATTCCACTGTGGTGACCCTGGATTAATAAAGGGACTAAGCCGACAAGAAAATGAATAAATGAATGAAAAAGAGTAAAAAAAATAAATAAAAAATTACAAGTGAATGCAAAAAAAAAAGTTGTCTGCAGTGTCTTATCTCAATGGTTCCCAATTCCAGTCCTTGGAACCCCCACACTGCACATTTTGTGTCTTCCTTACTTAACACATCTGATTATGATTGTCAACTTGTTAACAGAGAGATCCTTGTGTGTCAAACAAAAGAGACATAGAAAATGTGCAGGGTGGGTGGGCCTGAGGACGGAATTGGGAACCACTGTCTTAACTGATGACCTTTATCAGCAAACAGATCACAATAAAAAAGAAAAGTCATGTTTTGATTTGACTGATGACCTTTATCAGCAAACAGATCACAATAAAAAAGAAAAGTCATGTTTTTATGTTTTGTCTCCAGTCAGAACAGCAGAGAGCAGGGGCCTCATGTACAAAGACTTGCATTGAATTAATACTAAAACTTTGCTTACAGACAAAGCTGTAAATGTGCGTACACAGTAAAAAAAACCAGATGTATGAAACACTGAGTTCGCTGAATCCCACGCATATTCTCTTTGTACATCCGAATCAACCTGAAACTGAGCGCACGTGCACGAGCGCAAAACCCCTCCTGCCTCCTCCCCCGTATGAATATGGTAACTTTGGCAAAACCAAATGAAAAAGCAATGGCAAAAGCAAGCAAGAAGAGAAACTTCACAGAAAATGAACTGGAGGTGCTCCTATCGGAGGTACACCGGAGAAAAACTGTTATTTGAAAGCTTGTCCTCCGGAATTAATAAAAAAAAAATAGAGTGGGAGAGTTTTTTTTTGTTGTTGCAAAAAGTTTACAACACAAAGGGAACAATCAACATTGCAAGTCATGTTTACCATTAAAAAAAATTAAAATTGTAACAACAAA
>CAIGQQ010027748.1:21866-50803 GCA_903798035.1 Danio albolineatus
TTTTGGTTACTGAAGTATTTGAAGCTTTGAGCCACTTTCCTTACCTCAGAAAGAAAACATCTAAAAGAGGGCGTGCATTTTTTCCATTTACAACAATGAATATGAAATTTACCCATTAGTAAAATAAAGTTGAGTGGGAGAGTTTAGTTGATGTGGTTAATGCAGTTGGGTCTGAACATCGCACTGTGAGTAATTTAAAAAAGAAATGGTCTGATGTAAAGGTGCAGGTTTAGAGGAGAACAGCGGTGCACCGTCAAAGCGGCGGAACAAACAGGTGGGGAACAGAGGATGCTGAACACCCTTTGTGGATAGAGTTTCCTCAATTGTGGGTGTCACTTTACTGTCTGAAGTAGTATCCGTGTCTGTGGGAAACACAGATGTATTATGGCCCGTTTCCACTGAGTGGTACGGTACGGTACGGTTCGGTACGCTTTTAAGGCCGTTTCCACTGTCTAAAAGTGTACCGAACCGAACCGTACCGTACCCCTTTTTGGTCACCCTTTCGAAAGGGTACCGAAACCCAGAAAGCGAGCCGTAAGGCGGAGCTACACGCGCAGCTGAACGCCATTGGCTTACAGAGATACGTCATTTGCTCACGCAACAAGCAGAATGAAAACAAAGGACCGCCATATTTAACGCACAGCCGAGAGACAATGCTCCGAAATAATATCAGCATATAATAACGAGCCATGGTCGACCCGAGCTCAAACAAACCTTGTCGTCGTCTTGAACAGCCACCATGCCGAGAGAAGAGCAGATCCTTATGGGTTACGAGCCCATAAGCGCGAGCGTGAGGTTTCGCTTCTCTCTTGTGTCCGCGTGCGCGTCAATGTTTGAAATAACAAAGTTCTTAACCTGGACTATTATAAACTGGGAATGATGGATTTACTCTCTAACGAGTGAATAATGACGGAGCTGCTACATGTACTGGTGAAGATAAAAGACACAGATGAGAGGTTTGCACAGACGGGGCTCTATTTCGTATTGTTTTTGAACCTAAATAAGGCATACATGTCTGCTGTGTCTAGTTTTTCTGTAATTTGGTAACATCGGAGACTGTGTGGGGCTGTATGTGTTCATATGTGCTGCATTTATTTATTTATTTGATATAATCGCGGACCGAAGGCTATTTCGCATCAATGATCTGCAGTTATAATCAGATCATGTTCAGTCAGTAATGAACGTTTATACAGCAGTGTTTTTGTGTATAATAAAGCATCTGTTTTGTGAGAAGTGCTTCTCGTATGATTTTTGAACGACCCATAAAGCTTTACTGTAGACATTTCCTCGAGCGAAAATGACGTCGACAAACTTTCTGTCGTACACCACGCCCTTAAGCAGTGGAAACGCAAGCCTGATAAAGGTGACCCGTACCGTACCGTACCGTACTGTACCACTCAGTGGAAACGGGCCATTAGAGGAACACTTTGTTAGGGTGGTATAGCAGCACCCCTCCGCTCTTATCAAGGCAGCGCCACAGGCATTTCAGCTGCCCAATCGCCCACTCCACAACTGAGTGCATGAATGGGCATGATTGTATCTGCGCTCTTGGTCAGTTTGTGGGTTGTTGAGGGGGTTAACTGCCACGTCTTTAATAGATAACCGCAGTTTTCTGAGAATATTTATGCTCAGTAAAAAAAAATGTTAAAAGAAAACGTAATAATAATATCTTAAAATTCATTTACCAAGAAGCCACCTATCGCGCCTTTGTGAGGATGAATGAATCATGGGTTGACCCACCTTGCCACAATATTGTATACATTTGCAATTGTTTTTCTATGTTCTAAATCACATAATTGGTAGAAAAATATTGTGTCAATTAACCCCTTTATTCAATTATAAATTAATAGCAATGTTTTTACATGTGTTGGTGTGATACTTTGTAGTGTGCAGTTTAACATAATTGCCTCTAGGAGTCGCCAATGGGAAAAAAAACATACACACACAAAAAATACCCGTACGCCAGAGAAAAAGTTGGGGCAGATCAACGCATACTCACGTTAATTTCATCGTTAGTAAATCCAAACGTGAGCGTGAAATCTGACGTATGCAAAGGTTTTGTGTGTACGCAGCGTTGATACATGAGGCCCCAGATCTGTCACTGTGTTTCTAAATTCAATCAGATGGTTGCTTTAAATACCTCTTAAAATTCGTTTTTGTTAACAGTTTTTTCGTCTTCTATTAAAGATTGTTTTTGGTTCTTAATAAACCTCCACAAAGATACAAGAAGTTTTCTTTATTGGGTTCTTCAATTCCCAGTGGCTCATTGTTAAAACATCTACACTGACACACCGGAGACACAGGTTCTATCCCTGAGCCTGACAGGGCAGGCATGGGCCAAGTATGGAAAAGCATATATGGAATGCATATATGAGTCTTGAATGGCATATTAATGGTCCAAGTGGGCATAGGTTTGAACTGGGAATGCACATATGGGTCTTAAATGGCATATTAATGGTCCAAGAGGGCATGGGTTTGAACTGGGAATGCACATATGCATATATAATTTTTGTTGTTCAATTTAATATATTTCTTGCAGTTCAAAGCATCAAGTGTCTTGTATTTATCTTCTTTTTGAATTTTTCTTAGATTGTTTCCTTAAACCATTTGGCATGGTTGGGCTTAAATAGGCCTTGCATGAATTGCCCAGTTAGGACCAACATAAGATGCTTACAGGACCCACTTTAAGCCCATATGGGCATTTACGGTTGAATCCTGGTGCAAGCCCACTTTAAACCCCTTTAGGCAGGTGCTTAAAATCGCCTAAATAAAATCACAGGTCACCCTCTCTCAACCCTCTCAAAGAAATAGCAGGATAATGTTGGATAATGGCTATAGGAAAAAAAAGTGTAGGCCTATAGACGTAAATCTATTTTTTTGACGACTAACACATAATGAACAAAACGTACAGTAGGACATAAACAGAAAAGCAAGGAAATATAGAATTTAGGTAAAAATGGCAATATTCACTCTAATAAGAACCACAGAGAATCACTAAAACCCCTTTTTGATTAAAACAGTTTAGAAATGCTTATGAAACACTGAAACAGTCGAAGCAAATGTGTCGAAGCCTCGAAACGTTTCGAAACCCCACTCTACGGTGACACCAAGTGGTAATTTTCTATGTATTGCACTGGAACAGCTCCAGCAAAGAATAGTTGAGCAGACTGATGTATTAAACCCCATGCTGTAGGCTTAAACCTTCAAGTGATTTAGTGGAGAAGTTAGGTTCCCCTTCATATGGGAACTCCGACGTGTGTCTGAATCTCAGACAATGGGAGTTGCTAGATGACCAATCACTCTGAAGATTAAGAAAACGGGCCAATGCAATGCCAATTGCATTGGCAGAGCTTCGCTCCACAGCTGAACCTGATGAGCTCGTTAGGTCTATATCAGTCAGCTGCGGAGGAGCTCCTTCAGAATTGTTGCTTCAGACCCGATCACTAGACTGAAGAACCCTTCTGCTAAGCTGACTTCCATGTTTGAAGAAAGCCCTACCTTCACCAGTGCGGGGGAAGACGCTAGAGCGGCGGTTGAGCTGTGTTTCCCGTCCGCTCGGCATTTCGCTGGTGACTTAAAAGAGCATTTTTCTACAAGAGCAGAATTCCCTAAGAGAGCACACGGTTGTGTAGTGCGTCTTTATAAAGATGTCGTTCCGACCGTGCGTTTCTGGATGTGCTGGTTTCCTCGCTCCGGATGACAGGCACGAGTATTGCGTCACATGTCTGGGGGTCCAGCATGTTGATGCGGTGCTCGCGGACAGTTCTTGCCCGCACTGCGATGGCTTGACTGTTGCGCAACTGAGGTCACGGCGAGCCCTTGCATTAGGGCGAGTCACCCCTGCTGCTCCCCGCCAAGCGGTTAGCACACGGGCAGGCCTGAGGGTTACAGTGGGGGCTAATCCGTCCCCTCCGGGCCCGCGGACCCCTCGCTCCTCTTCAGTGCGCTCTGTTTCTGCTTCGAGTGAGGGCGCTGGTCCATCCTCCGGGCTGGCCGCACTCTCATTAGATGACACCAGAGACGTGATGTCCATCACTGCATCGGAGGGCGGGTTGACATGCTCCGATGAGGATCCAGACCCCCTGCCACCCTCCGGGGTTGTCAGCGCGGTCTCGGATTTAGAATCCGACATGTTGGCCGTGTTATTCCGGGCTGCTTCGGCCGTAGGACTGGAGATGGCTTGTCCCCCAGAACCGCAACCGAACCGCTTAGATGGGTGTTACGTGGGGAGAAAGAAGGCGAGACCTTCCAGACCCCCCGTCCCCTTCTTCCCGGAAATACACAGTGAGCTCACGCAGGCATGGAGGGCACCTTTTTCTGGCCGGTCCTCGTGCGCTTCCGCTCACACCACTCTTGACGGCAGAGCGGCCCGGGGATATGAGGCAATTCCCCAGGTAGAGCGCGCTATTGCGGTCAATCTTTGCTCGCAAGGCCCCTCTGCTTGGAGAGGACCACCCAAAATCCCCTCCAAAGCGTGCAGGTTATCTGAGTCTCTCACGGCCAGAGCCTACACTGCTGCGGGCCAGGCCGCATCCGCTCTGCACGCTATGGCCACCTATCAACACTACCAAGCCGAGAAGCTGGCCGAGATGCAGGAGAGTGGTTCTTCCCCAGGCTTGATGCATGAGCTCCACACGGCAACCGATTATGCTCTCATCACAACCAAATCGGCTGCTCGTGCCCTGGGAAAGACGATGGCCACATTAGTGGTCCAGGAGCGCCACCTCTGGCTGAACCTGGCAGAGATGGGAGACGTTGACAAAGCTCGCTTTCTTAACGCTCCCATTTCCCAGGCCGGCCAGTTCGGCGACACTGCGGGGAATTCGCCCAGGACTTCTCCGCGGTGAAAGAGCAATCCAAGGCGATGGGCGAAGTCATCCATCAGCGGGCTCGGAAAACTGCTCCTCCTGCTGCCCCATCCGCCTCGGCTGTTCCTCGCCGAGGGCGTCCATCCGCGGCTTCAACATCTGCTCCGCCTCTGCTGCCCGCTCCACCGACCAGGCAGCAACGCCGAGCCACTCGCGGGATTACGACGCCCCTGCTCCAGGGCGCCGCTAAGTCTGGTAAACGGACCGCGAAACGTCCCTGGGATGGGCCATCCGGAGAAAAGGGGACCTGTTCTTTCCTCGGTGGGGGGCCGAGGACAACAACATCATACATTGACTTCAAAAACTCTGCTACTGGCCTCCGGGCTGGCAGTGACAAAATTTTCAAAAGTGCAGTTTCCTCTCTCTCTGGATGCGCAAACCCGAGCACAGCCAGTCGGGGACGCTCCGCCTTCCAGCTCACAGCATCGGGCACTTTCGCCACAGACCCTCAGAGTGCAGCAGAACGGACTCCTTTCTCTCACTCCGGTCTCACCGTGGGATCCAGGGAGGAAGGTAAGAGACATTCTCTTATTTTCAGCTCTTCCTCGAGATGCACCGCTTCTCGGGGCGAGCACTCCCTTCCCGAGCTGCCCCTTCGCTGGCACGTCAATGATCACTCCGATGGTGCCATTAGTGTGCGCCCTCCCGGCTTGGTTAGCGCTGCTCGGCACGTCGCGGTGGCTCATACGGGTCAACCGAGAGAAGAGCAAACTTTGCCCCGCGCAGAGGATCTCTTATCTCGGCCTGGAGCTGGATTCGATCGATATGGTAGCGCGCCTCTCAGAGGACCGCGCCAGGCTAATGCTTTCTTGTCTGAAAGAGCTCGACAGGAATATAGTGGTCCCACTGAAATCTTTTCAGAGGCTCCTGGGGCATATGGCATCCACTGCCGCTGTCACGCCGCTCGGGTTGCTCCATATGAGACCACTTCAGCGTTGGCTTCACGATCAAATCCCCAGACGGGCATGGCGCGCGGGTACGCACGGGGTGCACGTCACTCCGCTGTGTCGCCGCACCCTCAGTCCCTGGATGGATTTAGTTTTTCTACAGACAGGTGTGCCCCTAGGGCTAATATCCAGGCATGTTGTTGTTGACGGATGCCTCCACCACGGGCTGGGGGGCTGTGTGCAATGAGCATGCAGCTGCGGGTTCGTGGTCCGGACCCCATCTGCATTGGCATATCAACTGCCTAGAGCTGTTGGCAGTGTTTCTAGCTATCCGCCGCTTTTTACCGGTGCTGGAGCAGAAACACGTGCTGGTCAGGACGGACAGCATGGCGACAGTAGCGTATATCAACCGTATGGGGGGTATGCGCTCCCGTCGCATGTCTCAGCTTGCTCGCCGTCGGCTCCTTTGGAGTCATACGTGGCTGAAATCGCTGCGAGCCATTCACATTCCAGGCGAGCTCAACCGTGCAGCCGATGTGCTCTCACGGCAGCTAGTGCACCGAGCAGAATAGAGACTCCACCCCGATGCGATCCAGTTGATATGGGCGAACTTCGGGGAAGCCCAGATCGATCTGTTTGCTTCCCCCGAGAACGCTCATTGCCAGCTGTTTTACTCCCTGACCGAGGCCCCCCTCAGCACGGATGCACTGGCCCACAGCTAGCCATCGGGCATGCGCAAGTATGCGTTTCCCCCAGTGAGCCTAATCGCGCAGACACTGTGCAAAGTCAGGGAGGACGAGGAGCAGGTCTTGTTCGTTGCGCCTCTCTGGCCCAACCGGACCTGGATTTCCGAGCTCTCACTCCTCGCTGTGGCCCCTCCCTGGCGCATTCCTCTGATGGAGGACCTGCTCTCTCAGGGATGGGGCACCATCTGGCACCCGCGCCCAGATCTATGGAACCTCCACGTGTGGTACATAGACGGAGCTCGGAAGACTTAGGTGGTTAACACCATTACTCAGGCTAGAGTACCCTCTACGAGGCATGCCTACGCCCTGAAGTGGAGTCTATTCGCTGAGTGGTGCGCTTTTCGCAGAGAAGAACCCCGAACTTGCCAGATTAGCGTTGTGTTATCCTTCCTTCAGGACAAGTTAAAGCGTAGGCTGTCGCCCTCCACACTGCAGGTTTATGTGGCTGCCATCTCCGCTCATCATGACGCGGTGGATGGCAACACGCTCGAGAAGCATAATCTAATCATCCTGTTCCTCAAAAAAAAAAAGAAAAAAAAAAAGGCCCCCTAAATGTGAGAGCGCACTCTACTAGAAGTGTCACTTCTTCCTGGGCGTTAGCACGCGGCGCCTCTCTCACAGATATCTGCAGAGCTGCGGGCTGGGCGACACCTAATACATTCACGAGGTTTTATAACCTTCGAGTGGAGCCGGTTTTCTCCAGATTATTGGGTAACCCCGATCAATCGGGAGAAAATTAGGCTCAGTGTCAACAAACGCTTGCTGCGCCAGGCTCCCTAACCCGGAGATACGTGCGCTTTTCATTAATCTACTAGTAAGTTTCCCTTTTCAGGCGAACCCTAGAGAATTCCTCCGAGGCCCCAGCACCTGACTCAGCGGAGGAGTCAAGTGCATGGCTCAGTGTGTTGTACTGGTATGCCCCCTTGTGGTCATCCCGCATACTGAGGTTCGGTGCCAGCTATGTGCAATCCCCTTTTTTGGTGATGCCATATGCATTTCTACCACGGTGTGTTCCCCCTTTTCAGGTGGTCCCGTGTCTTCCCTAACAGCTAACCAGCCTATCGTATGTAGTACTCCCCCTAATCAGTGCTAGTCCATATGTTTTGTTGTCATCAAGCTCCCCTTTTGGGTAGCAGATGACCTCCGCAGCGTCCTCCCCCTTCGGTGACTGACGCTTTCCCAACGTACTGTCGTTTTAAAAAATTCCTAGTCTATATTAGCTAGGTGAAGGCAATTTACGACTCCCGATAATAAATTATTATTCCCATGTTAATGGTAATTAAGGGCCTAGGGACGTTGGAGGGTTGCGCTTTTGGTGATGTCAGTGCGCTCACGCTTTGCTTGGCAATCTGCACATCAGGAGCGTGACGGGCTTAGCTGCTGTGGCGTTTTCCATACAGTCTCCCATTGTCTGAGATTCAGACACACGTCGGAGTTCCCACATGAAGGGGAACATCATGGTTACTTCCGTAACCCACGTTCCCCGAATAGGGAACGGAGACGTGTGTCTCCACTGCCACAGCATCTGAGTCTCCAGCTGGGAGCTGAGTGATCGGCTCTTCAGCAGGCAATTCTGAAGGAGCTCCTCCACTGATATAGCCCTAACGAGCTCATCAGGTTCAGCTGTGGAGCGAATCTCCACCAATGCAATTGGCATTTCATTGGCCCGTTTTCTTGATCTTCAGAGTGATTGGTCGTCTAGCAACTCTCATTGTCTGAGATTCAGACACACGTCTCCGTTCCCTATTTGGGGAACGTGGGTTACGGAAGTAACCATGACGGTTCCTGACTACCTTGCAGGGATAGTGGGTTCAAATCCAGGCTGATACAGAAATGCTTTAATATCAGTTGGAATCGCTCTGTTCTTGTATCGTTTTGTTTCAACATTGGTTGTTGCTAGATCAGACAAGGTTGTGGCCATAAGTTAACAAGTATGATTTATATTATTCCTTTAATTTCCCATTTATTGAATTTATTCATGTCTACCCAAAACCTAAACCCAACCATCACAGTATTGTAAAAATATTAATTATTGTTATACAGTGTTACAAAAATGATACTATATTGATGGCGTATCCGCCGCTGTATCCTATCTAGACTACACAATACAACTGTAACATGATTAAAACACATAAAATCGTTATTTCAGACTATTTGTACAAGTCGGGATTCGAACACAAAAGCCATTTGAAGCACAGTAACTACGTACACATGCACGGTCCAGTAGGCCATATGAGACAGATGACTTTTCTGACCCTGTCAATCAAACGCAAATTTGCCAGGTCTCGAAGCGCTTCTGAACTGATCAATGCTTTGAATCGCTTTAGTCACCTGGTGTTTCGAAACACTTCAGTCATGTGACCTAGGTGTTTCGGACCATGCTTCGGTGCAGTGTTTTGAAACACTTGCGCTTCGGGATCTCGACATGATCGGGATCCAGACGCGTCGAAACATTAGTTTCACATCAGCCATTGCTAATAATATGTTATATGATGTTTTAGTTCCTGTATAAATGTTATTGGGTCATTTTTAGTGCAATGATTGATGACTTTTGAGTGGATGAATGTGGATTGTGAGCCCTGTAGAATTCCATGCGGTTAGCATTTCTGTGTCGAAATCACCCGGATTTGGTGAGTTTACAACAAAATGATGTTAAATGTCTTGAATTGAGTGTTTATATTTTATTCGTGTGCTGAAGTGTGTTTTAATATAAATGAGAGGTTACATATATTACAGTTAAGAGAGTATGTTGAATGTTCTATGCACTAGGTAAGTACTGTTGTATGCCAAAATGCTAATTAGCACTGCATTATCACACGTGCATGTATTATTTGCACATTAAGTGTCAAAAGCACTCCACTTGTATTTTATAACCACTTTTAGTTGATGTTGAATTCATTTTAAGCTGTGATGTGTATTATAGTGATGTATATTGTCTGTGATATTTGTGATCCTGTAGTGTAAACAGGTTAGCTTTTTATTTTGGAGTTAAAATTGCTGTGATCCTGCGATGGCGAGCCACCCAGACCTGTAGGCAGAGACTAAGGGAAATTCTGCTCTACATCAGCTTGATCTGTGCCTTAATTGCTGTTGCAAGCGGAGTACATCAATTGTGCAGTATTTCTGATATGCCTTATTGAACATTACATCAGAGAGAATTGCACTACTACACCAACAAAAGATTTTTTATATTTGTGGGATTCATCGTTCAGACTTCAAGGATCTTTCAATTTCAATTACATTTGCTTATGGACTGAGAGCTGTATACACACGTGGGATTATTGTGAGTTTTCTACATTGTTTCAGTCAAGTGTGTTTATTCCATTTTGTTTTACATCCTGATTGTTACAACTAGTGTTTTGTTTTAAGAAAACACATTTAAATTCCCTAGGAGTAATATAAATATAGAGAAATATTGAATTTAAATACACAATAGACAAATATAGAATTTAAATACATAATAGTTTATTAATAGGATTCAAATACATCTGAGTTAATTAGGTTTATATATATAAATTTAAATTGAATTTAAATTGTTATACTTATGAAACAATTAGTACAGTGCATAAATACGATTTAAATGGATACAGCAAAACTACAAAAGATTTTTAAAAGGGAACAATTTTTTTTAAAAGTATATATACATTTTATTTATTTTGTTGTTTTTACATTTCACGATTCATTCATTCAAATCTTTTTTGAAAGTGAAAACTTTCTGTTGGTTAAAAGTCATTCTCCTGGTCTGTCTGGTTCTTTTGCTGGTGTGTTTGACCTCCCATAGCGAACCTGGTGATCTGGCCTGTTGTGTATCTTATAATTTAAACTAATACACAGAGAAATATTGTATCCAGTGCACCCTAAGTGCTTATTGGCTACACATAACTAATAATTGAATTTTTGGTCTCTCTCTCTTTATGCAAAGGATCCTCATATGCATGTGGAAATTGGAGATACTTTGGATGTTTTTTTGTCGTGCTCGAGTTTGGCACCCAAGTTGGATGATATGCAAGCCGCGATCTTTAACTGAGTTTAAAATTGCTGGACAATAAAAACGAACTCAGATAAGTCACAAGTACAAAAAAAGAGTCTTCTCTGGAAAACTTTCCAACCAGATTTGGGTGTGTAGTTTGGATTTAAGCAACACCCGCTCTCTGCTGACTGACCAATGGCATGAGAGGCTTTGTTCTGCTCGCTAGTTATGGCTGTCCTCAAGCTCCAGATAAACTTTTAACTTATGATATGAAAGTATGCAAACCATACAATTTATGGTCATATGCTCTAGATCAGTGGTTCTCAACTGGTTTGGCCACGGGACCCACATTTTTACATGGTCATCAAGCCGCGACCCAAATTTTTAGGAACTGTAATATAATTTTAGGAATTATAATTAATTTGTATTTATTTGTTAACATACACAAGTAGTGAAAGAAAAATCATGAGAAAATCAGCAAGACTTACCAATAAACAATATTTTATTGCTGACATTTAACAAAATGTATCAAATTATAGAAATATTATTAAAAACGACAAACACTGTAAACAGCGGTTAGGGTAAGGAAAGGTTGTTACCATAAACAAAACTGAACTGTTAATAAAACATTAACACTGATCCTGTTGAACAGAACAAACCAGCAAATTGTAAAATGATTAAAATATTCATAACCATTTTTACATCTAATATGACAGCAATTATAAACATCTGTTTCTCTTAACAGTAATTTGGGAAGATAATGAGATAACTAAGCATGTGCTTTACCGATGTGATAAGAGTTTCAAAGTCAGAAGTGATGGTAGACAGTGCTACCCGAAGATGTCCCACCTGTTTCTCTGCTTTGACTCTGCACCAAGGAAGATAAGCCACTCTCACAGATACGTAGTTCTGAATGGGATTAGTTTGATCGCACTCTCAGATCGCGAAAACTGGGAGAGGCTTACTTCACTGAATTTCTTTTTCAGCGTCTTATCATTTCAAAATAAAAGTCCGGTATGCGCAAAACAAGTTAAAAATGAAACTTTTGTTGTTTTTTTTGACCACACACTCCGCGACCCACTGAAAATGTTCCTGCGACCCACTTTTGGGTCGTGACCCACCAGTTGAGAAACACTGCTCTAGATCATGAGCTGTAGAAATATGTATGGAGCACTGTTATACCAAACATCATTATGTTTAAGCGGTACATAAAACATGATCCATGCATTTTTTGTAAGTCTTATGCCTTGAAAAGGGAAAGATTAAGATGTAAGGATTATATGGTAGAATATACAGATTACAAACACATTACTTACACTTTGGAGTGACATTTAAATTTCTAAAGGTCAATTTTAATATTGAGAGTGTGGGTGGGTGTGTTTGCAAAGATGGAGGGGGTTTCCAGATGCTCCCATTATCTCCTCAGGCATCAGGCAAAGAATACAGAGGTTTAGACACTTTGGCATTGGGAATAATATAAGTCAAGAGAGGGTACCCAGATAGCATTCCAGGGGGCATTAATTAGCATTTGACCAAAAACCTGAGTGATTTTAGCTGTTTAAAATTGCATTACTTTTTTTGCATCTGATTTTATTCTTGGTTTGCAGAAGTCAGTGAAGAGTTATGGCATCGGTATCAGAAGACATTCTGAAAGCTTTGGATGGTCTGGGTAGAGATGAACTGAAGATGTTTCAATTCCACTTGAGTGACTTTTCACAATCTTTTTTGGAGAAGAAAGATTTCCAAGACACAATTTGTATGATGGTGAAGCGTTTTGAACCAGAACAAGCTGTGAATATTACAGTGGACTTCCCGAAGAAGATTACAAAGAACTATAAGGCTGAAGAGTTAGAAAACAAATACAGAAAAGGTAAGACATTAAAGTTATAATAATAATTTCCTTATATGTGTTTTATGTGATTTATGTGTTTTAAACGATAAATAATTAATTTTATGCAACTCACATCATACAAAGTTAAAGGGATAGTTCACCCTAAAATCTAAATTTACTCACAATTTACTCTGCCTCAAGTTGATAAAAAAACCTTTACTAGTCTTTTTCATCTGTCAAACAGTAAAGAAGAAAAAAAACTCAAAACATGTAACCATTCATACACTGATTTCTGATGTCTGTGTGTTTAAAGGGGTTCAGATCTTCATTATGCTTTTAAAGCTTTGCTGGTTTCAATGCTGTAGAAGTAAATGAAGTCAGCACCACATTTCCATAGATTAACCTTCTGTGGTCCATTCACATGAATACATGTGATAGCACGTTTTTATGTGATGATAAAAGAACTTTAAAATTTCCTGATATAATATATAATAATTTATTCAGCATATAATATGCTGAATTAAAGCTCAAGAAACACTTTATTATTACAACAGGCATCCATGTAATATATCTATTACTATTAGCATATTTACACACAAAAAAGTGTGACACTATAATGTGTAGATTATATATAATTCAACCGCTCCTTCCAAGCTCTATGCAGGTATGTCTCTCATATATATCTCTCATGTATTTGTGGAGATTCTGCTGTTTTTTCTGACCATGCTTTTGCTGTTATTGTGAGTGCACACACAAAAAAGTAGACACCTAACATGTGGTGTAGTGTTATATGCACTTATAATGTAATTGCGTATTGAAGATGGAGCGCCAGCAGTAACAGTGGTTCAACATTTATATGACTGCTACAGGATCAGACTCCAAAACTGAAAAGGTAAAGATTGCCATTCTGCTTAATGCTTTAGGAGAGAAGGCATTAACTCACTGTCTGTTAAGCTGGAAGAGGAGAATGGAACAATCCAAGATATAGTAACTGCAATGGAGAAGTATTGCTTACCAAGAAAGAACATTGTTTTCGAAAGGCACCAGTTCTGGGCTTACCCCCTGCTTGATGTGATTACCATCGATACGTATGTCATAGAACTAAAACAACAGAGTAAGAACTGTGAGTATGGCTCAACAGAATCTGACATGATAAGAGACAAGATTGTGTTCCGTATCAGTGATCAGCGTTTAAAGGACAGGCTTTTAAGAGAAACAAACTTGAACCTTGAAAAAAACTGGATATTTACAGAGTGGCAGAGGCAGCAAAAACACAGATTCAAGCAATGTGGGAGCAGAGTAAAACTGTTCATGCCATTAAGAAAAAGACAAAAAATGTAAAACAGAACAAAATATTTGAAAGAAAGTCATCTCAACAGCAAAAAACAGTATCATTCACCTGCAAAAAGTGTGGAAAATCTCACCTTCCACGACTGGCAAATCCAACCACTTTGCCTCAGTGTGCATGTCTCAACAAAAAGACACAAAGCCTAAACACAATAGAAATGTCATGATTGATTCATTACTCATCGGCTCAGTGGAACTAAACCAGACCAGTGGTTCAGTGGTATACAGTGGTATACATTCTGATCACCCTACCAGTGTCCAGTGAATTCCAACTACTCCCAAAAGTGTTCACCAGGCATTCCAAACCTTGCAAAAGAATCGAGCGTGCCACTACAATGTAGGAGCAAAATTCATGTTAGAATTAAATGCAGGAAATACTGTACACATTGAAATAGACAGAGGGTGGCAGCCAGGTCTCATTGTTTCAAAACGAGATGAGCCAATGTTGTACAATATTTCGCTGCAACAGATGCCACCTGAGGAAAACAAATCACAAGTACAGCGAAACATCGGATCCTGTGGATGAAACCCACAACAATACACACGCTCACATCCCAGGGCCACAAGAATCAAATCCATCTGTAGAGTGTCTGCCAGATCGACCTTTACATAACAGCAGTACCACAACCACCAGGAGTGGTCAAGTAGTGAAAGTTCCAGTGAGGTTCCAGGACTACTGTATGAAATGCAAACATACATACATACATACATACATATATATATATATATATATATATATATATATATATATATATATATACACGTTATCAGATGGCGCCGCAGATGGCTGCCTCGGTGCGGAGCTCCCCAGTTTTTGCACTATTATTGTTTGTTTTTTCTGTTTTGTGTTCATCTAACGCGATCAGTTACACCAGTGATGAGCTGCTGAAGATTCGGCAGTGCACACCAATTGATCACTAGCCGGATTTTGATTTCTCTGGCATTTTGCGGAGCAATGTCGTCAGCGAAGTAGCGGCTCTGTGGAACCGCTACAAGACGCGCAGGCGTGGGAAGCGAGCCGGCGCGCTCGTCAGGCTTAGATAACGAGGCTTCAGAACGACGTTGCTTCGCATCCATCTGGCGAATCTCCGCTCTCTCCCTAACAAAATGGAGGAATTACTTCTGCTCACACGCTCAAATAAGGACTTTAACAACTCTGCTGTGCTGTGTTTCATGGAAACCTGGCTAAATGAAGCCATTCCAGACAGCGCATTACACCTTCCGGACTTTCAGCTGTACAGAGCAGATCGCGATATGGAGGCAACGGGGAAAACGCGCGGCGGTGGGACATGCTTTTACATCAACAGAAGGTGGTGTACGGATGTAACTGTGTTAAAGAAGATGTGCTGTCCTGACGTGGAAGTGCTTTCATTAACTGTAAGCCGTTCTACTCGCCGCGGGAGTTTTCCTCGTTCATCTGTGTTTACATCCCACCGCAAGTACACGTGAGTACTGCACTTCTACTGCTGGCTGACCTAATCACAGAGACAGAACAAAAACACCCAGACCACATCATTCTTGGTGACTTTAATCAGGGAAACTCACACGAGCTGCCTAAATTCAAACAGCACATTACATGCCCCAACAGAGACAATAACATTTTGGACCATTACTACACAACAAAAGATGCAAATCGCTCCGTCGCCAGAGCAGCTCTAGGACTCTCCGACCACTGCCTGGTTCATCTTATACCAACTTACAGGCAAAAACTTAAAACTACTAAGCCAGTATTAAGGACTGTTAAGAGATGGACCAACAACGCAGAGCAGGTCTTACAAGCCTGTTTTGAATGCACTGACTGGAGTGTTTTTGAAGCTGCAGCCACCGACCTGGACAAGCTCACAGAGACTGGAATATCATACATCAGTTTCTGAGTTATACATCCCTACCAGGACCTACTTATCATTTATTAATGATAAACTATGGTTCACACCAAAACTTAGACAGCTTCGTCAGGTCAAAGAGGATGCCTACAGGAGTGGGGACAGGATTTTGTACAATCAAGCCAGAAACTGAGAAGAGATTGGTGTGGCTAAGAAGAACTATGCCAAAAAGCTGGAAAACCAGTTTTATGCTAACAACCCTGCATCAGCGTGGAAAGGCCTGAGAGACCTCACTAATTACAAGACACCTTCCAGAGTATAGATTTCACACCTCCGACCAGACACCCCACACCCGCCCTGACCATCTCTCTACACAGCCATCAACACCTCCAGCCACACCCGCCCTGACCATCTTTCTACACAGCCATCAATACCTCCAGCCACCTCCAGCCACACCCACCCTGACCATCTCTCTACACAGCCATCAACACCTGCAGCCATCCCCCTCTCCCCCCTGCACTTCAGATCAGTGAGGATAATGTGCGTCAGGTCTTCAGTAAACAGAAGAGAAGGAAAGCGCCAGGCCTAGACGGTGTTTCACCAGCCTGTCTGAGAACCTGTGCTGACCAGCTGGCCCCCATTTTCTCGCAGATCTTCAACAGATCATTGGAACAGCGCATAGTTCCATCCTGCTTCAAACGCTCCACCATCATCCCAATCCAGAAGAAACAAAAGATCACCGGACTCAACGACTACAGACCTGTTGCCTTAACATCTGTGGTCATAAAGTCATTTGAAAGACTGGTGCTAGCATATCTGAAGGACATCACTGGACCTTTGCTGGACCCCCTGCAGTTTGCCTATAGAGCAACTACTCACCATCTTGAACAGCATTGTGGCTGCAGTGGAGTCATTCAGGTTTCTGGGCACCACCATCTCTCAGGATCTGAAGTGGGACACTCACAGACTCTATTGTGAAGAAAGCCCAGCAGAGACTGTACTTCCTTCGTCAGCTGAGGAAGTTCAACCTGCCACAGGAGCTGCTCGTGCAGTTCTACTCAGCTGTCATCCAGTCCATCCTCTGCACTTCAATCACCGTCTGGTTCGGCTCAGCTGCCAAAACAAACGTCCGTAGACAACAGCGAATAGTCCGGACTGCTGAACGAATAACTGACACTACTCTTTCTACACTTCAAGAACTGTACTTCTCCAGAGTGAGTAAAAGGGCTCGCAAAATAACCCTGGACGCCTCGCACCCAGCACACTTCCTGTTTGAACTGTTACTGTCAGGTCGTCGCTACAGAGCACCGAGCACAAAAACAGCCAGACACAGGAAAAGTTTCTTTCCTCAGGCCATCTACCTCATTAACAGTTAAATATTTTCCTATCGTGCAATGCTTTCTCATATGCACTTGTACGCAGCACCTTATAACAATATACAATGCAATACTTCTTACGCATCTGTACACAGCACCTTATAACCTGTATTTTTATAACAAATCTGTACATACATTACAACATCCAGATCGTTGGACTGACTGCATCTCTGTTTAATGTCTATTGTCTTTTTTCATATTTATTCTGTGTTGTCACTTTATGTACACTGGAAGCTTCTGTAGCCAAAGCAAATTCCTTGTGTGTGAAGCACACTTGGCAATAAAACTGATTCTGATATATATATATATATATATATATATATATATATATATATGCATGTGTATATGTGTATGTTTGCCTAGTAAATAAGGTTAGGAATATTTAAACTTTGGACACAGTGTTTACTATAAATAAAAAAAGAAAATGTCCTTTACATAGATTTTAAGATTGCATTCGGCGTTCATATATCTTGTTTATAGCTTGTATTGTTTACTGTGAAAAAAGGGGGATGTGTTGTAGTGTAATTTGCACTTAAAATGTAATTGCGTATTGACACCACTAGAGTCACTAACCTTGTTTTAACTACAGGGTTCTACGGAGTCAGTGAGTGAGACTGAAATGCATGTGATGGTTAGCAGTTGGAGCTGCTTGTGTTCTGTTAAATAAAAGTGTTTGAGTTATACCTCTCTGTGTATGCAGTCTATAATATACAATGCACAAGAAGGAAACACTACGTGACAGATTTGAATGGTGTTTGTGTGACCAAAAGCTTGTACTGTGAAACATCTATACACGCTCACATTCACACACACAACTGTAGTGAGTGTTGTTGTGTTATAAATGTGTCTCCTCTTGTTTTCAGATGCCCGTTTTCTCACACTGGATCCAAACACAGCACACGCTCAACTTATTCTGTCTGAGGAGAACAGAAAGGTGGAGTGTGTGATTAAGAAACAGTCATATTCTGATCATCCAGACAGATTTGATGTTCATCAGGTGTTGTGCAGAGAGAGTGTGTATGGACACTGTTACTGGGAGATTGACTGTGGTGGAAATTATTATGATGTGTATGTATCACTGTCATATAAGAGCATCAGGAGGAAGGGAAGAGGTGATGAGTGTGTGTTTGGATATAATGCTCAGTCCTGGAGTTTGATCTGCTCACCCTCCAGTTTCTCATTCATACACAATAACAGACGGACTGATCTCCCAGTGGAGCCACGCAGCAGTAGAATAGGAGTGTTTGTGGATCACAGTGCAGGAACTCTGATCTTCTACAACATCGATAGAGGCACAAAGAGCCTCATCCACTCAGTCCAGACCACATTCACTGAGCCGCTCTATCTTGGGTTTAGGGTTAATCCTGGATCATCAGTGACACTGCTGAAGACTGAGGGGAGAGAGAGAGAGTGAAAGTCAGAGAAAGAAACACAGTTTTACCCTTGGTATGATAAAAGTTGAACCTGCCACAAGCTACACATACCTTGGGTTGAAGATAAGTGCTAATGGAAAACTAAATCTGGCTGTGAATGAACTGAAAGAGAAAGCGAGAAGGGCCTTTTACGCCATTAAAAAATCAACACAAATAGAAATCCCAGTTCGAATTTGGCTCAAAATTTTCCAGTCAGTGATTGAACCGATAGTGCTATACGGGAGTGAAGTGTGGGGTCCTCTCCTCAGTCATGAGTTTAATAAGTGGGATAAGTATCCAATTGAAAGCCTACATGCAGAGTTCTGTAGGAGCATCCTCAGGGTACAGAGGAACACACCCAGCAATGCATACAGGGCAGAATTAGGCCAGTACCCTCTACTCATGCGCATTGAGAAACGAGCCGTCAAATTTTGGAAACACATAAAAATGAGTGACCCCAACTCTTATCATTTTAAAGCCCTCAAAAACCAAGAAATGGACATTGAAAAAAGCCCCCTGATTCAGATGGTCCTGAAGCTCCAAACACAACCCAACACAACGAATATGAGTCATGCTCATCCATGAAATGAAGCCCAATCAAATGATAAACGCACAAAGACTATCTGATTTACTGGAGTAAAGCAGCAGGAAAACAGAGTAAACTTCAGTGTTATTTAGGTCTAAACAGAGATTATACCACAGCAGCATATCTGAGTGCAGTAAAGGACAGTAAATTAAGAACAACAATGACCAAATACAGACTGAGTGCTCACAGTCTGACTGTAGAGACGGGCCCATACAGACACAACTGGCAACCCAGAGAGAGCCGCATCTGCCCACACTGTGCCCAGGCAGAGGTGGAGATTAGAGCCCTGCACGGGCCTTAAATCTAAGCCCGAGCCCGACCCTGGCCCGAGACGCACAGGCTGAAGCCCGGCCCTTGTCCGACAGATTATCAAAATTTTTGGCCCGAATCCGGCCCGAAGCCCGTTTTTTTCCCCGGCTAACATCAGCCTATGCAGCCATTAAAATAGACCAGATTTGTATTTAATAGAGAACTGATATTTTGCGTTTTCTTTTTATCAGAATGATTTAGAGAAATTATTGGAGTTTTCTGTTTGTTTGTGTTTGAACACTCGCGCGCATTCAGTCGTTTCCTAATGACATAAAGCACACCGCGCGTCTTTTTTTCTTGTCAACATAAAGGCAGTGCAGCGCGCGGCGCGCTTTTGCAACTGAAAGGCGCGCTCGGAGTGATCAGCCCCTGATGTGCAACATATTTGCGGGACGGTAACACGTGCGACCACACGTGCCGACAACACGTTTGCCAAAGAAGCAAAGAATATTGCAGATTGACACAGACGAGTTGCCAAACCTGCGCTAATGCTGACCGCCTCCGTCCTAGATATGCATCATAAACTCAACTAATAGGCTATAGTTTTGATAATTTAGTGTACAACTAGGCTAACAAACCAACTTTTTTCCATTTATAAGATTACAGTTATTAATAGTTCTTATATAATATACATTTTTACAATAGCCTATGAACCGCGAGTGAGACGGAGGAAAGAAGTCATAATCATAAGACATAATCTATATCTATAAGACATAAACTAATGACTTATGTTAAAAATGTTGGCAGGGGTTTTGTAATATTATACTAGCAGCGGAGCATTAATTAAATGCATATTTAATGCGATCGATTCGAGGTAGCCTGATATTTTATTTGATGGAAGAAAAGAACATGATTAGACAAACAACATATGCCGCTTCTTAAAAAGGATTCAGTCAGTGTTTTCGTTTTTTAATCTAAATATTCATTTAAATGAAAAATATCCAGGGCAGGACTATTTTATTCTTTTTATTTAGTTTATTCTATTAGTTTATTCATTTCTTTCCTGTTGGAAACACTGCAGGTGCGTGAAGATGCTCTGTTATGTTCTGTATGCTTTGATTTGTTCTGTAGCCTAAACAAATCAGTATTTTAAAATGCAAGATTTAATATGTCAGACACAAAATAGACACGTCAATTATTATTTCAATAAATAATAATTTAATATTAATCTGACCAGTTAACAATCCAGTTTGTGTTTTGCCATTGTTGACGCACCAGCAGACGTTTTTTTTTTTGAAGCACTTCACTCAGATGTTATTCGTTCTTCTGTTTTATTCAGAAAATAACTGACCAACAAAACTATTTAAACTACTTCGAATTGATCGCATTAAATATGCATTTAATTAAATTAGAAAGTTGTCACTATTTGAAAAGTTGACCGGACCTTTCCTCTTTCATTTTTCACAGTTTCACGTGGTTACAAATCTCTATAGGCAAGGCACCACTGGCGCCTCCGGACGGACGGCGCGCATTAGATGTCATTAAACTTTTTTTGACGTTTTTTATAAAGCAGGCCCGAAGCCCGATATGCGCGCTAGCTAAGACGCGAAAATAGGCCCGAAGCCCGGCCCGAGGGGCACAAAAAAGTCGGGCCCCGACGGGCTCGGGCTCAAATGCAGGGCTCTAGTGGAGATGGAGGAACATTTCCTCACCCGCTGCACAAACTATCAGCACATCCGAGAAACATTCTACCCCAAACTACTGAGCATTTACCCAAAAATCACTGAGTCAGACGATAAACACAGCTGCAGTATTCACTGGGGGAACAAACTGACTGTATCCTTCTAGCGGCACAATACATAAATGCCTGTCACAAAAATAGAGGAGCCCACACATCAAGCACACACACATCAAGATCAGAACACACACACACACACACACACACACACACCTAGATTACTATAATTGAATCATTGTAAATATACTGATTATTATTGTTTTTATTGCTGTTTTATCCTAAAACGTTGTACGTTAAATGTAGTTTATTCTGATCTATTATAATTTTTTATTAATAAATGTGAATTTGATATATTGAATAATAATATGATGTATTGAATAATGTGATGTATTATTTATATTTTATTTAATTATATATATATATATATATATATATACAGTATGTCACAAAAGTGAGTACACCCCTCACATTTCTGCAAATATTTATTTATATCTTTTCATAGGACAACACTGCAGAAATGACTCTTTGACACAATGAAAAGGAGTCAGTGTAAAGTTAGTTTAGCAGTGTAAATTTAGTGTCCCCTCAAAATAACTAAAAATACAGCCAATAATAGCTGAACCCCTGGCAACAAAAGTGATTACACCCCTAAGTGAAAATGTACAAATTGAGCACAATTAGACATTTTCCTTCCCCTGTGGCATGTGACTCATTAGTTTTACACTGTCTCAGGTGTTTCCAGATAGCAGGCGAGTTAAATTTGGTATAAAAGCTCTTCCACTCTCTCAACCTGGCCACTGAAAGTTCAACATGGCATCTCATGACAAACAACTCTCAGAAGACCTGAAAAAACAAATTGTTACTTTGCATAAAGCCTAGGCTATAAGAAGACAGCCAACACTCTGAAACTGTGCTGCAGCCAAGGCCATTCAATGCTTTAAGAGGACAGGTTCTTCTCAGAACACGCCTCGCCATGGTCAGCCAAGGAAGCTGAGTGCACGTTCTGAGCGTCACATCCAAAGATTGTCTTTGAAAAAAGACGGATAAGTGCTTCCAGCATTGCTTCAGGTATTGAAGGGATGGGGGGTCAGCCTGTCAGTGCTCAGACCGTACGCCGCACACTGCATCAAATTGGTCTGCATGGTTGTCCTCAAAGGAAGCCTCTTCTAAAGATGCACAAGAAAGCTCGCAAACAATTTGCCGCAGACATTCAAACTAAGGACCAGGATTACTGGTACCATGTCCTGTGGTCTGATGAGACCAAGATAAACCTATTTGGTTCAGATAGTGTCAAGCGTGTGTGGTGGCAACCAGGTGAGAAGTACAAAAACAAAAGTGTGTCTTGTCTATCATTAAACATGGTGGTGGGAGTGTCATCATATGGGACTGCATGAGTGCTGCTGGCATTGGGAAGCTACAATTAAATGAGGAAAACATGAATTCTGACAAGTACTGTGACATACTAAAGCAGAGCATGATCCCTTTCTTCCGGAAACTGGGCCATAAAGCAGTGTTTCAGGATGATGATGACCCCAAATACACCTCACTGGCTTGCTAAAGGGACTCAGGGTAAAGGTGATGGACTGGCCAACCATGTCTCCAGACCTAAACCCCTTAAAACACCTCTGGGGCATCCTGAAAAGGAAGGTGGAGGAGCACAAGGTGTCAAATGTCCACCACCTTGGTGATGTTGTGATGGAGGAGTGGAAGAGGATTCCAGTGGCAATCTGTGAAGCTCTGGTCAACTCCATGTCCAACAGAATTAAAGCCGTGCTGGAAAATGATGGTGGCCACACAAAATATTAACTTTTCAATTTTTTTCTAAGGGGTGCACTCACTTTTGTTGCCAGGGGTTCAGCTATTATGGGCTGTATTTTTAGTTTTTTTGAAGGGACACTAAATTTACACTGCTAAACTAACTTTACACTGACTCCTTTTCATTGTGTCAAAGAGTCATTTCTGCAGTGTTGTCCTATGAAAAGATATAAATAAATATTTGCAGAAATGTGAGGGGTGTACTCACTTTTGTGACATACTGTATATGATTGTCAACAGCTCAAAACATGTGTTTTGGTGTTTTGTGGCCCTTTAACATCAGCAACCGATCTAAAAAACATTTTTCTGAAGAAAGTATATGAGCTGGCTATTCCATTTCAGATCAGTTTAACTCCCAAACAGCTAGCCTAAGATTACTTCCCCATATTAGCAAAACATTTAACACTCGTAAATTAAATATAATAACTTAAATACATGCAGGGTTGGACTGGGACAAAAAAATAAATACAAATAAATGGTCCTTGGTATTGTGGGCCAGAGCGTCATTTTGATTGCTACATGCAATCAAAATGCTACCCATCTGTGCACGTCCTTGAATATGTTTACCAACTCCTAAAAGCACAGGAGCCATATTAAGGAAATAATGAGAGTTGACAAATTAAAAACTTAAAAAATGTAATTTATTAATTTAATAAAATTATAATCCACACAGGAAGTCCATCTTGTGTGCCTGTGTGTTTTGAGGGAGCCTATATTAAATAATGAACAAATGCCTGTTGATGCACACACATAATGTTGATTAATAAAACAAAGTTAAATAATAAAAGCAATGTATCAGAGAACCTTAAAAATGTTTAACTCAACAATGAAACAGCAAACATAGTTTAAAGCCTGGATAGTCAATCAAATGAACTTAAACGAATAAAAAATTAAACAAATATTTATTTGGGCCCGAACTACAAACTAAACATAAAAAATAAATAAATAAATAAGTAGTATTAGTTTTGCTTGTTGCACACTAGTTTCATGTATACATTTCATTATAACCATATTGTAGAAATATTATTGTAACTATAGGCCTACATCATGCTGACGATCATAAACAAAATATCATATCATCACAGGCAAATGTCTTCTGACCGAGAGCACCTTAAAAGACATGAATGACACTCCTCATGGAGCTTGAGAAGCATACAGTTCTTTAGGATCTATATAATTTGTAAAATAAAGAGTTAAGGAAACAGCATGGGATGAAGTTGCCGCGGGCCTTGGTGCAGATGAAAAGTAAAAATAACAAGTATATTTATATAGACAGATAGGAAACTAGATGAATAGACAGGGATAGATTCTGTGCAAACGCTGCTTCTGCTCTCCATCTCTCCGTACAAGCGCATGTCACATGGACACGGCCTGTCCATAAAAAAAATAAACATCTTACTTTTAGAGCGTCACAGTTTACAGCATCGTCAATTTTAGACTGCTAAGCATTTTATGAGCCGATCAGATCATAAGAAGTTGATCAGCCGGCCCAAAAAGTATGTCGGCCCAGCGGGACAGTGCCCGGTCGGCCAGATGGCCAGTCCACCCCTCCGTCCTGTCAGGATTTTGCTCTACGTTATTTTAGTTTTCCCTTGTAATGTTTTTTTCTTTACCACTAGATGTCCTCATTTTGTCTTTTCTCTCCTTTTTCTTTTTTGTGTCTGCAATCACAGTTATTGATTTCACATGTGCCCTGTTTAGTTGTTTGTATTTAAGTAGCCTCAGTTCAGAAATTCTTTGCTCGGTTATTGTGGTTCCAAGCCTGTCACCTACTGTGAGTTTTGCTTACTGTTTTTTTGAGCTTTCTTCTCTGGCATCTGTTATTCTTTGGAGTTTTTTGTGGATTTTTTCTGTTTTGAAGTTTTTCTTGTCTTTCTACTGAGTTGATGTTTTTTGGAAACCAAAGTTCCAAGTTTTGTTAACCACTTTTCGTCTTCTATTGAAGATTGTTTTTTTGTTGTTAATAAACATCCACAAGGAATAAAGAAGCATCTCATTGTTGGGTTCTTCAACTCCCAGTGGCTTATTGATAACGCAATTGCACTGTCACAGCGGAGACCTGGGTTCTATCCATGAGCCTGACACTACATGTTATGTGCATGTAAACTAGCACAGATTAAGTATCGTTAACTGTTTAAAGAGAAAATTGATCTCTCTAATCTCATTAGGTTAACGGATGTTGTTGGTGCCTTAACTTACACAGCGGATAATAAAGGTTCCTCAGCAAACAAACCTTATAATAAACTATATAACGCATTTCAAATAGTATGTTATCATTTGTGTTACTTGAAACCATGCTCGTCTTCGGCTCGTCATTTGTTTGAAAATAGCTTGAAGGTTGCCGGCAAAATTCAATAACTTTAGACAAATGAGATGTCAATCAGGATCTACCAGCCGCAAATAAAATTTTGGGGTGGCACCCAGAGGTGACACCGTTCTAGCTCCACCACTGGACAAAAGGCAAAATTGGAGGCAAATCGGTGTTTGTTGACAATCAAACAATGTGAATGATCAAAAACACAATCTTAGGGTGTAGGACAGTGTTACCAGCATCTCCCCAAACATTTTCTCCTCCCTAATCTTTCTAATTCTCTTTTCAGTGCCGACTATTATATTGAAGTGTGCAATGTGCACAAATATGGTTATGGGTTACTAATAAAGTTGAAATGCTTTGTTAGATTTGACTGTATATGGCTTAACCATTCTTGGGTGACTCATCAATGTATAGATGACTCTAACACATAAAACAAGTAAGCTGACCAAAGTTCTTAAGGGGAGAAGACTTTTGAAGTGCCTGGACCATCTACGATGTCCGGTACTTTAAGAATTAGCTCATAAGTTCAAATTAATTTACATTAATTTTCGGGGATTCGAATCAAAAGATTCGGACGACTGACTCACAGTCATAAATCGGTTAACACTTACACTTACGTTATCTATTGGTCCACCCTAATAGAAGTAAGCAGCGTAACTTTATCTTAAGTAAATCTATGTTATATTATTACGTGGCCAACGATAATAATATAAGTAGGATTTCACTATTTACACAAGCGAGGTAGCAAGACCATATAGCTGAGGCAGTAACTTAGAAACACATAAAACTCCGACAAGGATCTTAAAATGAAACGCAAGTTTATTAAGCTACACACAGTGAACTACTCTACATAAAACAGACAAACATACAGATACACACACACACACAGTTCTGGGTTGAGAATGACTGATGGTGCATTCACACCAGACGCGAAAGACGCGTCAAGCGCGAGTCATTTACATGTTAAGTCAATGCAGAGGCGCGAATAGGCATGCTGCGGCGCGATACGCGTGAATGGCGCGGCGCGGATGGCGCGATACGCGTGAATGGCGCGGCGCGGATGGCGCGTTAAGCTGGATTTATACTTTCGCCTGGCGCCGCATCGCGCGCCTCCGCTGAGTGCGCGCGCACCTCGCGAAACGGACGAGGCTTTTATACTCGCCGCGTTCGCCATTGTGATATTCTTTAAAGCGACAGGGGGCGGTCAAATGAAACTGACCGTTAAGTCAGACAGATAAACAGAGAAGAAGAAAGTTTCAGGAACTACGTCATAACATGAATATGATTGATGTTTATTAAACTTGTTATTTTTATTATTTTTATAAATTATTTTAATGATTATAAAGATTTTTGTAACAGTTCAAGATTTTTTTAATCAAACTTTGATGCATCACTTGCTTTTGCTCATATGTCAGACAGATTTACCTATTAAAGTGTATTAAAATATTAGTGACAGCAGAACACAGGTTCCTCAACAAATATATATTTATTATGGCAAGAATAAAAGCAAAAAGTACACTTACTAAATAATACAGATGTTTTTTTTAGCCGCTCCACAATTCACACAGTACTGTCTTGTTAGTTTCTGCCCTCTTCTCATGCTAAAAAGGCAATAATAATCCAACATTCCTGACCATTATCACCATAAAGCCTACAAAAACGGCATCATGTAGTAAATCGACAGGTTCAAATATTCCTGTCCAGTTATCAAAGACATCATTTGTTACTTCATTATAGTTTTGTAACTATTCAATTGTTTTAAATTCAATTGTAATATATACATCAGTGTTAAACCTGTGACTGGTGGATAAACATATTCTGTAATTGTGTACATGTGTCTCCATTGGCCTTTTTTGGCTTTAATAAACTCATCTCTCAGGTTTTCTAAACCTTTAACTTAAACTTTCCTCGTTTCTCACTGCTGTTTCAATTTCTAGCCAATATTATTGATCATCTGGTTATCTCTATGATCACTGACCATAAAGATGTCTGTACAGTCGTACATGTTTCAGACAAAATCTCTTCAAAGTGATTTATATTCAACTCAACTCAGACGCGGCACCGCGCGCGCTGTTCGCAGAGTCTCAAAAAAATCCATGCGCTCCGCCAGCCGAAACCATGTCGCGCGCACCCAAAGCGAACATCCGCAAACTCCGCGATGACGTCATATTTGCCGCGCGCACTCAAGCGAACTAGCGGACGCGTCGAGTATAAATCAGCCTATACGCGCGAATGGAGCCGCGTGAATTGAGCGTTTTGCGCGTTTGACGCGTTTAACGCGCAATTCGCGCGCATCGCTTCAGTTTGAAAATCTGAACTTCAGCGGACTTTCGCGCCGCGTTAACCAATCAGGAGCTTGCTCTTGTGGGGGTGTGATTATGACGTAGCGCCTGTTGTTGGTGTCCTGGGGGAAATCCTTCTGCCGTCACCGACAACAGTTCATCACACTGGGCTTGGTTCAGTCAGAAGCACCGCTGAAAGCTTCCATCATCCAGGTTCAGTTTCTGGAGGAGTTTATGAGCTCACAGAGCTCTGTGCACCTCTGAATTAATCTATTGGACTCTATATTGGAATTTATACAGCTCCAAACGAATCAACGCTGTTTTTTAGCCTTCATAAAGCACATTAACACAGTTATTCTCTCTATAAAACCCCTGTTAGCCATTTAGCAATAAAGCTACAGTCACCCATAGACAGAAGCCCTGCCCATCAAGCGAATCCGCGTCTTTTCTCAAGTCAATTTGCTGAGCGAATGAAGCGGATTTGACGCGCGAATGAAGCGGATTTGTACGCGCGAACGAAGCGAGTAAACTCAAATGTTTACGCGTCTATTTACGCGCGAATATCGCGATTTTGCCGCGCGTGCCGCGTCTGGTGTGAATTCGGCATGAGGATGAGCGACAAAGAGTCCCAAACGTCTAGCACTTGCTTAAGTTTAGTATTGCAACCTGAGAAAACCACCAAGCAGAGAAACTGACTACGGTCAGGCACTTCAACTTAATTACCAGCTTCAGTATGTAATGAAAAATTGGTCTGTGTTTACTTGCGGTTTGATGACCAGTTTCACTTATCCTCTGGTTGAGGGAAACCCCGGCGAAGCCGATTGGTTGCAGCACATTGACGTGGTTGGGAATGTCCTTTGAAGAGGGGTTTCCTTCTTCTCATGCAACGTTGTCCCGGTGATGGAGAGTCTGACGTCAGCGCGCGGGAATTCCTTCTGAGAAAGGCTCTTTGGCAGGGTTATGAGACAGAGTTCGGAAACGTTGAATGACTGATCCTACTGCTGGATGACGCGACTTCTGATGGTTGTAGGGAACAGCTATACGAGCAGTAAGGTCAGACTGTTCATGTGAGCCGCGATGTACACAGAAGCAGTGTGAGCTCCTGTGAACGGGGTCGCGTGGCCGTGGATGTTACAGCGACAGACGCGGGCTGAGCTGGGTGAGCCTTCCGAGAGCGATGTCCTGCAGGCGTGTTGTAAAGACAGCAACGCAAGTTCGTGCGTAGACCCCCTCGTGAAGCACAGCGAAAGCTAATACGGAAACCCAAGCAAAAGCCAATGCGAAAGCCCATGAAGTCTTACAGTTTCAGGGTTTTATAGTGGGCGGAATTTGGACAAATTCGTATATGTTTCTTGGAAAAAATACCTTTTTGAAACGAATTTCGTTAGCTATAATTTGTATCTTAACTGTGATGTATTTTTTGTTGGTCAGTTAACTACTAGATAAACAAGAATAACAAATAACCTTCCGAGATGCGCTTCAAAACCCGCTAAAGCGCCAAAACAGAGTTGCCGCGAGATTGTGTTGGTTTGTTTAATAAAACAGCCTAAATATAGTTAAATATTCACAGTTTCAGAGAGGCCTGTATTAAACTGTTTTACTAATTACACATTTGAATAAGCAGGACAGGCTTTTACAGAATGAAAAGAATGAAAGAAGTTGTATTTACTGTGGTAGTTCTTTCTGATAGACA
>CAIGQQ010027748.1:70803-92079 GCA_903798035.1 Danio albolineatus
TTTTACTTTTTGAACTTACCGAGTTTACACATTGCACATAAATGAAAAACTTTAGAATTTTGATTTCTATTGTAGGAGGCAATAAATTGAGTATCTTATTTCAAAGAAATTATGAAATTTTTGAATTATATCTGTTGAGGTCTTAAAAAGCATTATATTTTACTTTTTAAAATGGTGCAAGAACCCTGTAATCTGATGTATATTATTGCATAGCTATACAGCAAGTATTAAATAAAAACAGAGTACCTATTTTTATATATAAATCTGTAATCTTATTTTATAGGCCCAATACTGTTCTATGTATTTTTTAAGAGAACTCTCAAATTTCACCTTAAATATCTTTTTTTACCTTCTCTGAACATTTCTTTAACAACTGCACAGATATTTTCAGTTTCAGTGGTTTTTGTGTTGTCTCGAAGAGAGTCTCATGAATATTCATGCCAGCAACACCCGTAGGAACCAATAATATTTCAGGATAGACCTGTAGATCACACAGGTGTGTTTTAGAGAAGCGAAAGAGTCAAAGAGCTCAGACTGTGTTCCTGTTGAACAAGAGCGTCCGTACTTCTGCATGTATGTGTAAGTGTGATTTAAATGTCTGTCAGATCCTAAATCTCAAAGCCTTAAACACTCATTAAACACTGTGTCTTAAAATGATATTTTTAATCACTTGAAAGTGTTTGTACTTTTCTATACCAGGCTGACATGATGATTTCGGAAAGTTAAGCACAAAACACTTTAAACATTCAGTCACAAAATCAAAACTAAAGTTAAACTAGATCTTCCAGTTAAACAGGAAGAAAAACTGCTGAAAAACAACCAACTGCATTTAACTCTTAACTGTCACCTGATGTTTTAGCACTAACTAAATTACTAAAATAATTGGCTAAAACTGAGCTTACAAATGACCTAAATAGCTTCCTAAATAACAACAAAAAAGTAATTTAATAAATACATAAAGGGCTAAACCTGAGATTATCTTGACAAATTATATATAATATGCATATATATCAAATGTAAACAAAAAAAATCTGGGGTTTGCCAGATCAGCGGTTAAAACAGCTGCATTCATTTTAATTATCTCTAGTAAAGTACATTTATCTGCTGTGAATGGTGTGAAATGGCTCCATTTGTTCTATCCCTCATCATTCAGCCTGTTTTAGTAAGTGCTTGTTTGTGAACTCAGCATTGATTGCTATAAAGTGTGATGGTATTAATCTCAGTATATTGTCATCTCCAGGTGATGGTCGGAGGCTGATTGTTTCCTCAAAGCTCTGCTAATGTTTGCATTGGTGTTTTAGCTGCAGTATGGCAGAGGACCAAGTAAAGGACTCAGAGAAACATAAGTATTGACTCTGTTTTTACACAATTATTTCAACATCAGATTTAAAGCTGACCACAGAACAGTCTTAGCTTGTGCTTATAGAGGTGATTAAACAAAGATAAACTAGAATTTAATTTAATAAAATGAACACAAATATGCATGTTAAACTTACAATGTAGTTCAGTGAATGGGATTTTAAATGTTTTGTCTCTCAGACTTTGAGATTATATAAACCTCTATAGATACAAAATAATTTTTTGAGGGTTTTTAAATTTTGTTCTCATCTGGTTTCTGTGGTGAGTTTTTTTGTCAATAGTATCTGGATGCAGACTTGGATTTGCAAGCTGAGACTGCATAGCTTAGATAAAGCATTGCATCACTTGTCTGTTTAGCTATTCCTGTGTAGCTGTAATGGCTCGTGAATCCAGCAGGCCCCGATAGCCCCTTACCAGGGCCGGGGAGGCAGGAGTGCCACCGGCTTTGGCTGTATTCAGCCACTATTTTCTTGGACTCATCGACGAGGGTCCAAGACCCCTGGATGTCCCCAGAATCAGCCACTCTCTCTGGGCATGGTGTAGCACCGAACGCACCCCTGGATAAGGCAAGACCCAACCCGCCCAGGGCCGGAGGGAACTGCCAGCTTTTCCCAGAATCAACCACTCTCTCTGGGCAAGGCGTAACACCGAACGCACCCCTGGGTAAGGTAAGACCCAACCCGCCCAGGGCCGGAGGGATCCATTTCAGGGCAAAAGCCCACCATAGCCCAAATGACTATTGTTTGTTCCAGAGACACACTATGCCCCCACAAGACCCCATAATAGGATGTGTAGTCCCAGTGAATGGCTGGTGGAGCATTTAGCTGTAGTGTAAGCCTGGTGGACACTCCAGCTGATCGACAGTAGCAGACCTGATCAACCAGACGTTCAGCCAACAATTAGTTTGTGCTGAATTAAACTAAACAAACTCATATTTGACTGAAAAAACTCCTGTAAAGGAGACTTAAGTTTTTCCTGCTGTTTATTCCTCTGGTGTGTTTGTGTCTTCAGTGTGAGATCACGATCATGTGTGCCCAGCTCTGTGTCTCTGAAGAGTGATGTGTCAAAAGATGATCCACCAGATTTCAGTGAGAAAACACCATCATCGGCTAAAAGGTATTTTGTGTTTTACATTATTGGTCACAGATGGACTTGAAGCAAATATTTTAATATATAAGCAAATATTCGATTTCATCCTTTTGAAAATATTATTCCAAAAACATGCATCTGTGTACAAACTTCTGTGTATTCAAGTTCTGACACATTTTTAAGCGGATGGTAATATATCTAATGTAAATAAATTGATTGCAAACAATAGCATAAATAAATACAATAAAACAAATCTTAAATTTCAGTAAATAATAAACAATGAAACTGATTGCAGTTATAGATGAGATACCAGGTAATATGAGAAGATTTAATAAAGATTTTTACTCATGCTGGAACATTTTTATACAACAGATAATATACATTTATATTCATAGCAGCATTAAGGTAAAAATAAATCCAATATTGAGGAAATAAACTGAATTAATAAGTATAAAGGCTGCAAACATATACTTTCCTTGATAAACAATGGCTAATAATATGATATTTTTTTTCTTTGAAATGAAAACTAAATTCATAAAATTTTTTATAAAATAGTTTTGTTGTATCTCATATTTCTAGCACAGTGCAGTGTTTTGGCTCTACTAAACTTTGGAGAATATTGTTTCGCATTCATGCATCTTTTTATCATGAATGCAATGTGGAAAAATTAGTGATTAAGCACATAAATGCTGTTTGACCAATTCATAAATGATTTGCCAATTAATATGTGTGAGTTTACTCAATCACACAGCAGAGCATCATTCTCGAGGCTGATTTTTGCATTTGCTTTTGGATTGTGCAGCGCGATCCTCCGCCGTCAGGCGCACCGTCACCGCACTCAACTGTGACTGATACTCCGTCCGTACACAGAGACTTTGTTTATTGTACATTCTTCCTCCAATCTTTAAGCAGGGCACAGTTGAATGTGTTTTGCATGCAGGAGGTCAGGGTACACACAGGCTTTGTGATAAAAAATAATAACAATTATATTTTATTTTTTTACAAATTTTACTACGTGAATCAGCTCTGTCCACAGGCTGTGGGGGTCACTGCATTTGTCACTATAGAGGGAGTGGCTGTTTCTCAATTCCAAGAACACAGAGAACAGACTTGTGTTCTCATGGAGAATGGTCTTGTCAGGTTACCTCAGAAGAACAAACCAGGGAGACCACAGAACGTGTCCTCTGACAAATGAGATGCTGCGTTCTTCCTGATGGTCACATGACCTTCACGTGTTTTTTACGAAAATTTATTTAAATGTTACAGCATTCATACAAATAAATCTTTTTAACATTTGAATAAATTTTCGTAAAAAACACGTTTTTCCCCCTTTCAATATATATAACGTGCCCAACCTTACAAATAAACGTTGCACAACAAGAATTAAACAGATTTTAATATGAATTTTTAGCTAATAAACACCCTTGATGTGTTCATTCATTTTTATTAAGATTTTCATGTTAATGTTTACTTTTGTCTCATTTAGGGAAACTCCTGAGATAAGTATGTTATATCTCTGAACTTTAATAATATAGGGGTATAGAATGCTGCACTTCCCACCTCCTTTATTCAGTTGCGATGACTTCTGGGACTTCTCAAGCAACACATTCCGGAACTTTCACACATCCTCCGTTCTTACAGTCTTGAGTTTTGGAACTAAACTTTGACGGTTAATGATAACATTACACAAGAACACAAGGACACAAGACTGCATAATGAGGAACAGTCAGAGTGTGAGAGGACAACCCTCAGTTCAGCAGCTCAACACACACACTCAGTGCGGCATAAAAAAGAGCGCAGCTCTAACACCGCCCCTATTGATGAGCACTCCCAACTACAGCTGTCACTTAAAAGTAACTATTCTAAAATGGGTCAGGAGGCTTTGGTTCAAGGAGCACTGGTAGTTCATACTACCGCAGTGGATTAGTACGCTTGGGTTCAGGGAACACTGGCAGTTCATACAACCCCAGTGGGTCAGGAGGCCTGGGTTAAGGAGGCACTTAGGGTTCACATGGCTCTGGCAGCTCTGGGAAGTCCCACAGTTCTGGTAACCATTTATAGGACTAAGGTGGTGGCTCTGGCCGTTTGTGGAACTCAGGAGGCTGCTCTGGCTGTTCATGGGACTCAGGAGGCGGCTCTGGCCGTTCGTGAGACTCAGGCAGCAGGTTTGGCCATTCATGGGACTCAGGCGGGTCTGGCACCCCTGGCCATTGAAGGATTTTAGAGATGTCTGGTGCCCCTGGGCATTCGTGGAATTCAGGAGGAATGATCCAGGCAGGATCCATCAGTCACAGCAAAGCAGGAAGTCTATGGGTAGCTGGCTGGACAGGAGGCCAGTTGGATTCCAGCTGGGCTGGATGCCTGGGGGGAGCCGGCTAGACAGGAGGCCTGAGGGGAGCTGGCTGGACAGGATGGCAAGGACCTTGGCTGGGGCTGCCAGGGCAAGATATGTGGGTGGTGCAGGCAAGGCAAGGAGCTTGACTGAGGTCGACAGGGCAAGGAACCGTTCTGGGGCCAACAGGGCAAGACGTCTGGGTGGTACAGGCAGGGCTAGGAGCCGGGCTGGAGCAGACACTAGCGGGTGCTCTGGGGTTGGAGCAGACACTGGCGGGTGCTCTGGTGTTAGAGCAGACACTGGCGGGTGCTCTGGTGTTGGAGCAGACACTGGTGGGCGCTCTGGGGCTGGAGCCGACTTCACTGAAGAGGCCTTTCTCTTCAGCCTCCACTTTTGGGTGCGGGTTAACCCTTGGGGTTGGTCATGGACTGGGAGGTAGTGCTGGTGGTGGTGAGAGGGGTCCATTCCCCCTGCAGGATCTCCCTCTCCTTCCTAAGACAGACATATTCCACCACTTCCAAATAAGTCAATTTCCCAATTTTACCCAGCTCCTCCCAATCGAATGGTTCATCCAATCCAGCCAGAAAGATGTGGATGAGGTTGGTCTCACCAAACCCCAGCTCCCGGACTGCCTCAAGGAGACCCTCAGCAAAGAGGCTGAAGGAGCAATGATTATGCTGGTGAGGCAGTCCTCTGGTTAGGGGTTGGTCTTAGAGTCAAAACATTAATAAAACAAATAAACAAACAAACCTGAATGGGCAGGCTGGCAGGGATCAATACTGGAAACAGGACCAGACTAGAAACGACGTCAAACTCTGCTGGGTCCTCATTAGGCTGAGTCTTCTGTGATGTGGGGAGTGACACTGACAATGGCGGTGAGGGTCCAAACACAGGTTTATTATTGAGGTCAGGTAAGCAGTGGTCAACACAGGTGCAAACAGATGTGTACAGGCAATCCAGAATCGTAGTCAAAGTAACAGGCAGAAGTTTAACAAGGCAGGTAGCAGACAGGGATAAACAGACAAGCAAGGCGAGGATCAAAACACGGTAAGACAAGATAAAGGAAACGCGTTGTAATGTCACTTACAGTAAACAAGACTCAGTAACAGAGAGTGTTTCTGTGTGGTTTAAATAGTGTGTGTAATCAGTCCTTGACAATCCTCTGGTGATGTGTGTGCATTCAATGGTGATTGGAGCAGGAGTGTGTGTGTGTTGCATGACTGGATTTGTAGTCCTAAAACCAGGTGAATTTGTAGTTCTTGTGTTATGTTTGTGTTTACCAGCGATTCTTGGATGTTAGATCGTGGGTGATTGTGACATGTTGGTCACACATAGACTGTTTGCAAAAATTTTAGGTTTTAATTGGGATATGTTATTGCTCAAAAAATATGCATCTGGGTATAAAATTTTCCTATTAAATGTTTAAATACTAAGTTCTAATATATTATTATGGGTATAATCATTAATAAAACAAAATCAAATAAACTGATTGTAAGCAATAGCGTAAATTAATCAAATAAAATTTTAAAATAATACTTTAAAAGGCACAGTATGCATATATTTACCATTTAAATTTCCCAAAACTACTTAAAGTGTGTTATATAACTTTACTGACTTATGTACTTACATCATCTCAAATGTGTATAAGAATGCTCAAATGCCGAAAAATAGGCAGTTTTAGCTAGTGTCACAGCTGCTGTGAGGCCACAGTACTAACTACTGAGCCACCGTGCTTCCTCTAACAATTATTAAATGTAATTAATAGTATTAAATATTATTATGAGCACTACATTAACTATGTTCACTGCTTTCAGTATATATCTGTATTTGTTTTCCTCAAAATGTTTTATTACAGTGGATTTATTTGTTAACAGTGTTGAATACGAGTTGGCAGATTCAGGAGACGAGACTCACAGGAGCCACAAGAGTTTCACAGACAATCTCCAGTGGATCTTCCAGGTGGAAAAAAATTCATTTGGATCCAAATTTGAAATTCATTCAAACACACAATTATCTTTTACAAGTATGGTTATTATAGAAGATGCTGCTTCTGGAACACATTTCATTTGTAATTGTTATTTTTCATGTATTTACTTTTAAGAATTAAATTGTATTTAAATATATAATTGACTCCAGTTCATTGAATTATTATAAAATAATTCACACCTGTGATGCTCATGGAGTCACTGTAACACTTATGGTGTCCATTATTTTCTAAACATTTTATGGAACAGTCAACTATACCACAGATTATTCAATCACCAAGTGACATTTAAACAAAGACGGCTTGACTAAAACAAGGTTAAATCTGGGCTGTCAGTTAAAATCTAAAAGGTGACTAAGAAAAGCCCAAAACTAAACTAGTTATCAAATACACAGATTTGCCCTCAAACTGATGCTGTGTGTAGGATTAGTTTCTAACACATCTCATCCAAAGCCTTCATTTGTGTTTTAACAAGATTTTTTGATCGTTGTATCTATGAAAAAATTTAAATGATACAGTGTGATATGGATAATATGCTAATATAATATGCTCAATACCTGCGTGAATCTACTTTAGCTTTGTGCTTATCTTAAAATAATCAAACACCCTAAATTGTTGATCAGCCAAATTAAAATCAAGCACTCAACAGATCCGTTGTATGAAGTCTTTTAGGGGTTCAATGTTCATCAGTTAATCAAAAATCAAGCTTTCAACAGAACCATAGTATAATGGATTATAATATATTTTCAATTACAAAATGTTTTATTATTATTATTATTATTATTATTATTATTTGGAGGTGGGGGTTACAACTGTATATGAAATAGTTTTTTGGTTAAATATTTACTCTTTTTTTTTTTTTTTTCCTCATAGAATCTTGAGAGCAAAATGATCAGATTTCTGAAAAATGAACTGGAAATGTTGAAGAAAATTTTACAAGAAGGAAACAGACAAGACTTTGTAAAGGACTTTAATGAGAACAGATCTAGAGTTACAGAAGCCGCTCTTGATCTCACAATCTTCTTCCTGAGAGAGATGAAGCAAGATGAAGCTGCTGATACTCTCGAGGGTAAGAGACACATGGCCATCTGCCAGACTGACACTTACAAATATAGCTGGAAAAGTCAAGACTAAAACTAAATCTGTTCCTGTGTTTAGATAAGCTGCTCTTCATTAATCAGCTTAAATGTAGCCTGAAGAAGAAATATCAAACTGTGTTTGAAGGAATTGCTCAGCAAGGAGGCTACACTCTTCTGAATAACATCTACACAGATCTCTATATCACTCAGGGTGCGAGTGAACAGGTCAACACTGAACATGAGATAAGACAGATTGAAGCTGCTTCCAGACATCATCAATCACTAGACATACAGGTTGAATGCAAACATTTGTTTGAAGCAGCTGAACAAGACAAGCAGATCAGAACTGTCCTGACAACAGGAGTTGCTGGCATCGGGAAATCAGTCTCTGTGCAAAAGTTTGTTCTGGATTGGGTTGAAGGAAAAGAAAATCAAGACATCAGCTTCATATTTCCTCTTCCATTCAGAGAGATGAACTTAATGGAGCAAGAAAAGCAAAGTTTAAAAGACCTCATAACTCAGTTTTTCCCAGAGACTGAAGGACTGAAACTTACAAGAAGCACACAATTCAAAGTCCTGTTCATCCTTGATGGATTGGATGAATGTCGTCTTCCTCTGAACTTTGCTGGTAATGAGACGTGTCATGATGTATCGTCAGCAGTCTCTCTGAATGTTCTCCTGACGAACCTCATCAAGGGAAATCTGCTTCCTTCTGCTCTCATCTGGATCACCAGTAGACCAGCAGCTGCCAGTAAGATTCCTGCTGACTGTATCGACCGGCTGACAGAGATACGAGGATTCAATGATGCCCAAAAGGAGGAGTACTTCAGAAAGAGACTCACAGATCAGAATCAGGCCAGAGAAATCATTGATCACATTAAACAGTCAAAGAGTCTCTTTATCATGTGCCACATCCCAGTCTTCTGCTGGATTTCAGCCACTGTTCTCCAGAACATTTTGAAGGAGAACATAAATATTGAACTGAAACACAAGGCTGATGCTGAAACACTGCAGGATTCTCCCAAGACTCCGACACAGATGTACACACACTTTCTCTGCTTTCAGATCCAGCAGAGCAGAAGAAAGTATGATGGAGAAAACACACCAGATGTTTCCTGGGATCAAAACCTCATCCTTTCACTGGGGAAACTAGCATTTAATCAGCTGCAAAGAAACAATTTGATCTTCTATAAGAGAGATCTCAAAAACTGTGGCATTAACTTCTATAAGGCATCGGTGTACTCAGGCATGTGTACTCAGATCTTTAAGAAGGAGACGGGAATCATTCTTGGCACCATGTACTGCTTTCTTCACTTGAGCATTCAAGAGTTCATTGCAGCCCTTTATAAACATCTGAATCTAGACATCAACAAAAAGCACTTATCTGTTTTTAAACAGAAAAGCAGAAATAAAGGCATGATTAATTTACTGAAGACTGCAGTGGACAAGGCTCTGGAAAGTGACAATGGACATCTGGACCTTTACCTTCGCTTCCTTCTCGGTTTGTCACTCCAGTCCAATCGACAGCTCTTACGAGGCCTGTTGACACAGCAGGATGACAGAGACCAGAGCAAAGAGGAAATAATTGCATACATCAAGCAGAAACTTGAAGGGAATTTGTCTCTAGAGAGATCCATCAATCTGTTCTACTGTCTGAATGAACTGAATGACCAAACTCTGGTGAAAGAGATTCAGTCCCACCTTAGTAGCGGAAGTCTGTCATCTGCTTACCTTTCACCTGCACAGTGGTCTGCTCTGGTCTTTGTGTTGTTGACCTCAGAGGAGGAGCTGGACGAGTTTGAGCTTCAGAAATTCAGGAAATCAGATGAGTGTCTCATCAGACTATCAGCAGTCATCAAAACCTCCAAAAGAGCTCTGTAAGTCAAAGTCCTTTTTGCTTTCATCTGAGAATCTGCTCATTCTTAAATAATGCAATATATTATGGCAATGTACATGTACAACATAAATATCATGGGTACTTCAAAATACTGTGAATAATTGTTTATTGTTTTATATTTTAGAGTGTATTTGATAATATTTAGATGTGTAATATAATGGCAGTGATTGTTAAAATGATACCCAAAATTGTAAATTTACTCATTTTTTACTCACCCTTAAGTGGTTATTAAGCTTTCTAAAAGTTTCATTCTCCTATTGAACATGAAATGATTTGTTATGAAGTAAGCTGGAATACTGTAACCATTGACTTACATAGCCTATACTGTCTTAAAAAAAAAAAAAAACTTTTGTGTTCAACAGAATAAAGAAGCTCCAAAAGGTTTGGAACTGCTTAAGGGGCTACTTAAAGTATTTTTTAGGATAAACTATCTTTTAAAAACAGCAAATATAGCTAATATAATATGAGGAAAATGTACTGCGAAAATGTATATGGGTGGCCTGAATTCATTTTTTAAACTTCATAAATTTGGCTAACAAATGTTGAGCTGTGTTGGAGTATATCCCTTTAAGTTTAATGTGATATATGTGATCATTTAAATTCTTATTGAAAGTGGGATTTATTCACCTTTTTTTTTTTTGCATTTGGGCTTAAGTGTTATTTTACATAACTTAAATGTTATTTTACATATGAAAATGGACACTCAATCTTGGACCATAAATCTTTAAAATAAGATTTAACATTTTGTTTTTGTGCTGACGCATTTTTTGTAAGATTTTATGTAAATCATGTCCCACAAATATGATATACCGAGCTATATTGTCATATTCTTAAGGTCAAACATGGCTTGGACAGTCACACCTTTCGATATTTAGATTAAAAATGTAAGTGGAGGTCTGTATACATTATCTAAAGCTATGATATGCTATAATATATTGTCAGAGGAACATTAAAAAGGTATATAATTTAAACTATAAATACCAACTTTTATTTGTATATTACATCATGAAAAGCTAGAAATACGCATAGCTTTTGTGTGTAAGCATGGTTGACACACGAGGCACCAGATGAACACATAAATATTGATTTTGTCCTCTACACAGGCTACAGGGCTGTAATCTCACTGTTCGGTCCTGTGAGAGTTTGTCTTCAGCTCTACAATCCTCAAACTGTGTCCTGAGAGAGCTGGATCTGAGTAACAATGACCTGCAGGATTCAGGAGTGAAGCTTCTCTCTGATGGACTGAAGAGTGCAAAATGCAGCCTGGAGACACTGAGGTAAATGATTTTCCAGTCAACAGCAACTACAATGACATAATTACATGTTGTCTATTATTACATGTCTATAATTACATGTTATCTAAGCTGTAAACTGGAGACACTGAGGTCTAAGTTCAAGAACCTGATTAATTAATTTTTTAAATTTTATTTACTTTTTTAACATCCGAAGAAATACTGAAAATCACAAAATTAATGTAGTTTGTGTTGTTTTGTTCTCAGATTGGCCACATGTAAACTCACTGCTCAGTCCTGTGAGAGTTTGTCTTCCACTCTACAATCCTCAAACTGTGTCCTGAGAGAGCTGGACCTGAGTAACAATGACCTGCAGGATTCAGGAGTGAAGCTTCTCTCTGATGGACTAAAGAGTCTAAACTGCAAACTGGAGACACTGAGGTTTGAGTTTAAACACCTGATTTATTGGTTTGTTTCTTTTAAAAAAAAATTACATCAGAAGAAATACTACAAATAATGACATGGTGGCGCAGTGGGTAGCACTGTCACCTCACAGCTGGTTCGATCCCTGACTGGGCAGTTGTTATTTCTGTGTGAAGTTTGCATGTTCTCCTCGTATTTGCGTAAGTTTCCTCTGGGTGCTCGGGTTTCCCCCACAGTCCAAAGACATGCGCTATAGATGAATTGAATAAACTAAATTGGACATAGTGTATGTGTGATTGTGACTGCAAGAGTGTATGGGTGTTTCCCAGTGCTGGGTTGTGGCTGGAAGGGCATCTGCTGCGTAAAACAAATGCTGGATAAGTTGGTGGTTCACTCTGCTCTGGTGACCCTTGATTAATAAAGGGACTAGGCCGAAAAGAAAATGAATGAATGAACGAACGAAATACTAAAAATCACAATGTTAATGTAATTTGTGTTGCTTTGTTCTCAGATTGGCCATATGTAAACTCACTGTTCAGTCCTGTGAGAGTTTGTCTTCAGCTCTACAGTCCTCAAACTGTGTCCTGCGAGAGCTGTACCTGAGTAACAATGACCTGCAGGATTCAGGAGTGAAACTTCTCTCTGATGGACTGAAGAGTGCAAAATGCAGCCTGGAGACACTGAGGTAAATGATTTTCCAGTCAACAGCAACTACAATGACATAATTACATGTTGTGCTTTTATTCATATCTACACAAATGTTTGCGTATAGACAAATGTATTTAGCATCACAGCAAAGTGTTGTATTCAAATTAAATGTTATCTTTTTCTTATATACTTAAATGGGTCTAACAGTTAAAGACATTAATACTTGCCCCTATATTATTTATATTTTACATTATTGTATTTTTTATTTATATTTAAATTAGTTTATTTTTAAAAAATTATAATAAATAAATAAATAAATAATATATATATATATATATATCATATTTAATTAAACAGGGTTTGTGGGTCTTTTGAGCCCTGCAGAAGTTTTGACATGTATATATAAATATATTTGAACCCTGATCTTTGATACGTAACCCTATAAAAAAAAATTATATAGCAACATTCTATTAACGATAACTACGAATGTAAATGAGATTATATTTGGTGACTTTTGACACTTGTATTGTATATCTTTTCATGTTCTTTAATTTTTTTTTTTTTTTCTGAACTGTTTTAAAAAAAGGAGAAAAAAAACACACACACTAAGGCCCTATCCCAATTCTATTTTTGTACTCCTTCCCCTTGGCCCTCAAAACCGAGTGTGAAGGGGAACGGCTTCTAAATTTACCCCTAAGAAATGGGACAGCACAACTGCACTTGCACACATCATCATATGTCATCGCGATCTCTTGCTTCATATGAGGTCGATGATGGCAACTGCTGTAGTTATTCCAGTTATGTTATTTTTTGGTATTTATCTTCAGGAAATCAATGAAGGCGTATATTACGTTATCTTATCAATCTAATGTGGCAATAAGATTGTAACTATACTGCGCACTTACACAGTGGCCATATTCATCTATTTAAACACAAGAAGACAACATTAACATTATACCAGACACTGTAAAAAGCTCATTCCCTGCCACTAGACTATTCTGACAGGGTATTTGAGAGTCATCGAGTGACAGAATGTTGTAAGACTGCTATACAGTTATTATTATGGATTATAGATAGCGAAATTTCTTTTTTTAAAAAGCATGATGGTAAAACACCAGCGTGGTTATGAATATATTAAAGAGCCCATATGGTGGGTTGAGAACGGTTAAATTTCACTTTTTGAAGTCTCAAACAACAGGATGATATGTATGCAAGGTTAAAAAACACTTTCGATGTCTTATAATATCTATTTATTTTTACCTCATTTTCCCACCGACTCCCATATGAATCATCTGAGCGAGTCTTTTTCCCCAAGCACCTCCTTTACGTGACGCTACCACGTCACGTCACCACGTCACGTCCTTTACGTGTCAGCAGCCTAATGCCAGAACATATTGAAAATAAATCACTGCGGTTGTACAACAGCGTATTGCTATATTCTTCATCATGACAACAAACATTGAGTAAAAATTAACACTTCATGGACTATTGTAAGCCAACAAATAGTTACATTCGGCAGTAAGCTAAATGGCTACCGCTACATGCTGCACGGAGCAAACACAATACAGACAACTACATCCATATTTGCCTTGTAACAGTCAACAAGACTGGAAGAACATGCTGGTCCAAATAAACTGGGTATTGATGCATCCTTTAACAACAACCGTGCAACAAATCCCACGTCGTAAGCTGGTAGATTTGTGTAGCTCTCTTCAGAGAGATGACGTGAACACAGCACCGTGTTGGGGATGTAATTCTCAGGTATTTTACGAAAAAAACCTCAACCACTCCAGGTAGGGAAAAGAGGTTTCCAGGTAGGGAAAATAACACAGCTTTTCCCTCGCACTTCAGAGCATAGCGTCTACGGTACATGATTTAACCAGAATGCCGATAAGTTTAGTAAAGTTAGCAGCAGTCGTGTTTTCCGGATCAATAACTCATGACCGAAACATTGTTCCTACACAAATAGCACCTCTTTTCAACCGTCGCAATGTATACAATCACCTACAACCTTATTTTACTAAAAATGAGCTTTGCCTATGCGCTGGACGCATTATATTAAACTGTATGTGCAGGCGGCAGAGACCGATCCTTAGGGACTGTCTACAAAGAGCAAAACGCGAAAACCAATACTACAAAAGCTGTCAATGCCTTCTCTCTAAATCTTTATACTGCCATCAAACAGTATAAAGATTTACTTAGATATTACTCAGATCACACGTCACTGCTGTCCCGCTGGTTATGCTACAACACTTATTGCAGTTACTTACAAGGCACTTACTGCCTTCCACTTTTTCTTCCTGTCTGTGGGCGGGGCCGGGGAGTTCAATTTTCCCGGGGTCTGCGCGCGCAACTAGTATGTTTCGCGTTGACGTCAAGCCAAAACGGCTAAAGACTCGTTCTAATAACGATTCATTTAAACAACAATGAGTCGACTCTTTTATAGATGAATCAATCGTTTTAAACACTTTGCACTTTCAGATTTAAGCCTCAGCTGGACATTTCACTTTACTTAGAGCTGTGTAACACACTGCCTGGAAGATCATTTTCAAAAATCCATAATATGGGCTCTTTAAAACATATACTTGTTTGTTGTAATAAAAATTCATAATAATGAGAAAAAAATACTAATTTGTGTATCTCCTTACTTCCGGGTCCAGCTATCCTGCCGTTGTGGCTGGTGTATTCTGTAAATTTACCTACCCCTTGGTTTCGAGTGTGGTCCTGAAAAATCTTCATTTGAAGGGCTATCTGAACTCGTGAACTTGCATGACAGAATAAAGGTCTCCTAATGGACCGTCATTGTGAATGTGACTGTCAATAATTTTAATATTTAATAGTAATGTGAAATTCAAGATTTGTGAGTCATACAGCACCTGATTACTCAAAACAGCAACCACAAGTCACTCCTCAATCTTCAAAAGACTTCAAATGTTGTCTTGACAATACAAACACGGCTGTCACATCAACGGAAACCCCGCCTCTGCTTTCATTTGATCGGAAAATGAAAATACGCAATTGATGTAATACACTTCACTCAGAGTTGACTTTTTTTTAACTCCGAGTGCACAGCACGCAAAGGTGAAAACATGAGGTGCAACAGTCGGTTAAAATGTGAGGTGCGCAGGGCACATAAGCAGTGCGCAAAAAGCTCATGGACGTTAGTAAATCCTTCACAAAAGGCACCTCTCAATGCAAAAAGTATGTTCTGTGTGATTGGCCCCTAAAAATATAGTATTTACAGTTTCATGTGATGTCTTTTGAAAACTGTTATTGCCATGTACATTCAAAAACTATTACTTGAGTATTTTGAGTGTGTTTGCTGATCTCAGGGGTTGATCAATAAGAAGAGGTGATCAGCATGTGTGTGTTCATCACTGCTGTTCACATGAGCAGAAACAGCAGTCAGCATCTTCATAACACAAAGAGATGTGTGATTGTCCAACTGTGTGACGTGGACTATTGCTGTGTTTGTAGATTGTCTGGCTGTATGGTGACAGAGGAAGGCTGTGGTTTTCTGTCTTCAGCTTTGAGTTCAAACCCCTCACACCTAAGAGAGATGGATCTGAGCTACAATCATCCAGGATATTCAGGAGTCAGGCTGCTCTCTGAAAAACTGGAGGATCCAAACTACACACTGGACAAACTCAAGTATGTGGAGCATAATGGCTTTAAAAATAAGCATTTTTGGAAATTCAGTTCCCTATCAAGTCGGGAAAAAGAGAGAACCTAATGGGAGTAAGCTAGACCTCCAATCTTTCTAAAGAGTAAGAAAACAGTGCAATGAATGCCTATGGGTTGGCAGAGAGAGAGAGTATATAATTAGTACAGTATATAACCCACCCTTACAGGAGAGTGCTTTAAACTTTTCACTTTAGACAGCCTCACAGAGTGACTGAAGAGAGTTACCTGCAATCCTGTCTCCAGTAAGCAGACATCTCACATCCAGCAACGGTGACAACATGAGCAGCAGCAGTCAAGCTGGGTCTTCGCCCATCCATGGGTGTTTCGTTGGCACTAAAAGAGTCATTTCTACCGAAAGAGCAGATTCCACTAAAAGAGCAACACGGTCAAACTGAGTATCTTATTAAATATGTAGTTCTGACCGAGTGTTTTCTGGGTGCGGTGGTTTTCTTTTCCCAGATGATCAGCACAATTATTGTGTCACATGCTTGGGGGTTCAGCATGTTGAGTTGGTTCTCAGAGGTAGGGGATAGCGATTCTTAAGTTATACTATTGTGCCCTCGATAGTCAATACACGGATGTAACGTACCATCCTTCTTTTTTACAAAAAAGAAACCCGCACCAGCGGGCAAGGTGGAGTGGACAATAGTACCGGGGGCAAGTGACTTGGAGAGATATTGCTCTAGTGCTTCACACTCTGGTTTCGAAAGAGAATATAATGTCCCACCAGGGGGATTTCTACCTGGAACGAGATCAACGGCCGATGGGGAGGGAGAGAAGCTGCCTGTGGCTGACTAAAAACCGCTCACAGATCGTGGTACTCCTCCAGAACACCCGATAAATCTCCTGGTTCAATCTGAAACGCAGATACAGATGACACAGCAGGGACAGCAGAGACAAGACATTTCACATGACAGGTAAGACTCCAAGACATGACGGTCCCATCGGACAAGACTATATGAGGATTAAGTTTGGACAGCCAGGGAAGGCTAAGTATTAAAGGGGAAAGGACTGAATTAAATAAATAGAATCTTATTGTCTCTTGATGATTCCCAGAGAGGGTGAGACTTACAGGCATTGCGATACGTCAAACCTGGTGCAGGAGATGTCAATTAAGGGCATAAACCGGAGATGGATTGTCAATCTCAACGCAGGGAATGCCATGGCATAATACCTACGCCTTGTCCATAAAAATTCCCTTGGGCTCCTGAATCAATGAATGCCTCGCAGGAAATCGAGGTACCATAGTGGCGCAGGACTGCAGGGGGAGCGGTACGCCACAAAGGAGTTTGGGATAAGGAAATTGTGCTCACCAATACTTCCCGGTCTACTGGCAAGCTTGCCCTTTTACCGGGCATTTGGAAACAAAATGTCCTGCTGTCCCACAGTACATGCAAAGTCTGTAAATAAGGCGACGTTGGCGCTCCGCAACAGTGATATGCAGACCTCCCAGCTCCATGGATTCTGTAGGGAGTGCAGGCACAGCAGCTGGAGGGAATTGAGGAACGATCCTATCTTCAGGGGGACTTCTGGAGTGGCGACGCTTATCCACACGAATAGCTCTTTCAATCAAAGAATCCACACTGGAGGGGAGTTTGTGAGAAAAAAGCTCTTCCTTTAGATCGACGAAGAGGCCATCCAAAAAACGGGCAACGAGAGCAGGCTCGTTCCACTCGCTGGTCGCCGCCAGCTTACGGAAATGTATGGGGAAATCAACTGCTGACCTTCCACCCTGTCGAAGCGCAGCAAGCTGACGGGAAGCCTCTCGTCCCAGAGTGGATCTGTCAAAGACCTTTAGCATCTCCTCCTTAAATGAAATGTAATATGAGCAGCAATCTGATTCAGATTCCCACACAGTGGCTCCCCAGTCTCTAGCCCGTCGGGTTGAGAGGGAGAGGACAAAGGTGACTCGGAAGCGATCGGTGACATAAGTTAATGGTTGCAGCGAAAAAACAACTTCGCACTGTGTCAAAAAAGACAGACACTGAGTGGGCTGACCTGCATAACGTGAGGGTTTGTTGATGTGGGGTTCAGAGATGCGCAGATTCTCAGCATTAGATGGGGCCCACGGACGAAATATGGCCAGCTGGTTTGTGAGTTTCGTAACCTGCGCTGAGAGTATGTCCACGGCATGCCTGGCGGCAGAAAGCTCATCTGGTGGCTGAGCATAGCACCCTGGTGTTCGTCCACGGAGCGTATGGAGTTTCCCTCAGCCAAATCCATCCTTTGGTCAGTTTATTCTGTCACAAACAGAATGCAGCACAAAAAAGCGGGTCAACAGAGATTTATTAACTGAGAAAAAGAGTCAAAACAAGGCAGTCTGTCGTTCTCAAAGCACACATAGCTGGATCCTCAAAAGAAACTCAAAAAGTCGCCTGCTCAGCCAGGAGAGAGGAGAAGGCTGGAGGATTTCATCAGCCCACCACTGCGATGTGGAGAACGTCTGACCTCAAGACACTGATGGTCAGAGCACAGTCACAGATGAGAGCACACTTCAGCCAACTCGTACATATAACGAAGAACACCACATGAAAGGACAGGGTTAGACCAAACTGGAAAAAAGCAGGTAAGTTTCTGAGCCAGGTAAACTTAGAGTTACGTACAAAGCAACAATAAACTGAGAAGAGAGGGTATGAAAGGGAAGAAGATATAGGAATGTCAGTAAGCGTAAAGTGAGAGCAGATGACTGGTGATCAGTGCTTGCACTGATTGCAAGAACTAACAGCTGAAAGCAGAACACAGAGGGGAAAGACTTGACAAGGATTAAAACAGGTTCATGGCAAATATGATCTATTATTCATCAGCCAATCAGAATCCAGCATTCAGTAGACGCTTTAAATATCTTATTGTATCGAATCTGCATAATGAGTGATGTTTGATCAGAATAATTCTGACTGCAGCTGCTGAAAATAAAGTGTGTTTAGTGTTTGTTTACTGACTGAATGTGAATCTGTGTGTGTTTACAGTCTGGATCATGGAGGAGAGCAGAGGATTACAGCAGGACTGCACAAATGTATGTCTACAAGCACACACACACACACAGACACACACACACACATCTCATTCACACACATACATACTATCTCACTAACACGCAGACACACAATCAATCCCTCTCTCTCTCACACACACACACACAGCTTTAGTGAGTGTTGTAATTAATATGTCTCTTCTTGTGTTCAGATGTCTGTTTCCTCACACTGGATCCAAATACAGCACACACTCGTCTCATTCTGTCTGAGGATAACAGAGAGGTGAAGTGTGTATTAGAGAAACAGCTGTATTCTGATCATCCAGACAGATTTGATGATGTGCTTCAGGTGTTGTGCAGAGAGAGTGTGTGTGGACGCTGTTACTGGGAGATTGACTGGAGAGAAGATGTGTGTATATCAGTGTCATATAAGAGCATCAGGAGGAAGGGAGAAGATTATGAGTGTGTGTTTGGACGTAATGATCAGTCCTGGAGTTTGTTCTGCTCTTCCTCCAGTTTCTCATTCAGACACAACAACACACACACTGTTTTCCCAGTAAAGCCGATCAGCAGTAGAATAGGAGTGTTTGTGGATCACAGTGCAGGAACTCTGATCTTCTACAACATCTATAGAGACACAATGAGCCTCATCCACTCAGTCCAGACCACATTCACTGAGCCGCTCTATCCTGGGTTTAGGGTTTTTTCTGGATCATCAGTGAAACTGCTGAAGACTGTGTAGGGATGAAAATTATTATATGCATTTGTTTATATGGCAGAACATGTGTTTTTCCCCAAAGAGGGCTCACACAAACTCCTGATAAAATCAGGAACTGCTTTGTGGACTGTGGGGGTTTGATGATGTAGTCATGTGTCGATTGGTCAGTTTGAATGTCTCAGTGTTTAGGCTTTGGTCACATGGTCAAGAAAGTTGCAAATAGGTGGTAAAACACAGCTCTGGGCTCTTTCTTCTCCTGCTTTGGCCCTTGGCATCTGCTCTTTCTCTCTCTATCTCTCTCCCTCCACCTCTCTCTCTCCCTCTCTCTCTCTCTCTCTCTCTCTCAGGTAACTTTAATTTACATTTAAGCTGGGTACAATTATTATCATATGTTTATATCATTTCATGTTTTATTGTTTCATACAGTTATTTGTAACTAATTCAGTTGTAACCGTAGAGAATTATTGTCATTAAATCATCTCATTTTCAAGTATTTGTCAATTACTTTTGATTTAACATCAACATTTAATGGCTCCATATTGTAATACAATATAATCACATAATAGCAACGCTCTCCCACATTTAAAGCTATTAATACTGCCCTTATTTCCGCTTTTGGTATAAGTTTGCAGAAGGATGGTTTGACTAGAATGTACAGTTTTTTACCATCATACTGAAAACTTTTAGTCATTCGGCAGAACTACAGTTCAGAACCGCTTTAGTTAAAAAAAACAGCCTTACAGATGGTGCCGAAACCCGGGATCCTTTGCAGTGAGTTTTGTGAAATTTACTTTAGCCGGTCTTAGCTGGATTTTTCACAGCTGACCTGGTGAATGGATTAAAACTGGCCTTCTAACCCCAAGAGTGGGTAAGTCTGTTTTTATTGTTCTTCCATTTGCTTAAAAGGCATGAAACAGAAATTACAAGACTGTAATAAGTTTCATTAGTTAAAATTGAGTAAATTTCAGATTACCTCCTCAAGGATGGAAGGGTCAATTTCTAAAGAAAGTGATGCACTGTTTGCTTTATGGACCAAAAAAGTTGAACCTACACTGTGCAAACTCAGTAAAGAAGGACTTAAGTTAACATACTCAGAGTCTGCATTGTTTGCATGGTGGGATGTAATTGGCAAAAATGGAAAGAAATCAAAACGTGGTGTAAGAGTCCATGTGTTAGCCCAACGACGAAGCTAACAGTATGGGTGAAGTTAAATGCATGTAAGCCTTTTAGCACATGTGAAAAGAAATATTTCTACTTGTGAGAACGTATTTTAATTAGTTTCCAACTCCGAATTTAATCTGACTCCAATTTATTATAATTTGAATGCTCATACCTAAAGAGAGTTTGATTTAGCCACTAGATTATATCATATTAAGTCAGTGATTGTCAGGAAATATGAGAGTTTAAACAAGAATTTGTACATTTATTTGTCAGGCAAAGATTTTCCATTCCAATTCACATAATTATACAAGATAAGCCAATTCAGATTGTACAACAGAGCTTAAGATTAATACCTGGCCATGTAGAAAGACATTGCAACATACAAGCTCTGGGACAGAGCCCACAAACTTGTACGTTACAACAGGGTCTTCTGGTTACAGAATCCCACTGGCCTAAACAACGTCGTTACCTTAAATACCCAACAGGGCGTCACAGTGACCCTTGCCTAGTGTATTGATGTGTTAATCATCTCTGGAGGTGGAGCATCTGGCAGAGAGTTCATCAAAGTCAAAACCAAATGTAACAAATACCAGTGAAATATTACAGTGACCTTAAGACCACATTACCAATCACAAAGAGACATTTAAATTGATACCAAACATGAATATAAAACTACAAGATGCACCAAGTTAAAAC
>CAIGQQ010027749.1:13640-23832 GCA_903798035.1 Danio albolineatus
GCTCAGTGTGTGTGTGTGCGTGCGTGACCTGTGCTCAGTGTGTGTGTATGAGTGTGTGACCTGTGCTCAGTGTGTGTGTGTGTGCGTGACCTGTGCTCAGTGTGTGTATGAGTGTGTGACCTGTGCTCAGAGTGTGTGTGTGTGTGTGTGTGTGTGTGACCTGTGCTCAGTGCTGTTGTATTCTCCTGCTGTGTTGTGCGTCCTCTCCTTGACTGTGATGTGAACGGGTCTCTGCGTCTGCTGGTCTGCGCAGTAATACCAGCCGCTGTGTGTGTTCTGCAGGCTCTTCATGGTGACGTTCAGCACTCCTGCTCCTCCACTGAGGGTCACGTCTGCTTTATTCAGCGTTCCTCTCGGTTTCCTCACACAGGATCCTCCAACGCTGCACCAGTGTGAAGCTCCGGCGCACAGCAGCGTGACGTCAGATCCTTCAGTCACGGACACACTCTGACTGGACACAGGCAGAGCTGACGGACCTACACACACACATCTAGAGATTACACTGTAAAGAGGCAGCTCACACACACAGCTGTGCACTTATTCTCCCTCAAGCCTCATTGGACACCTGTGAGCCCAGGAGACCCATCACCAGCAGAGTGCTTTACTGAGACGAGCTGGTCTGAAGTACAACAGCATCTTCAAGAAGTCCTTAATATAACGAGTCTATCAGGTCTGAAACAAGCCTGGAGTCTGATTAGGAGTCATCCTGTCTGCTATATGTGTAGGAGGGGACAGTTTAAAGCTGGAGACGGCTAACCACTGACCACACAAGGTCATCAACAAGAGTTACTGTGGCTGTAGTTGAAAGAATCGCCTATATTAAAGTAGAATGTCCTTTAAGGTGTTTAATCTTCTACTTTTGCAACATTCCTCTCTTTTCTCTTCTGCAAATTAGATGTTTTCAAATCTGCTTGATTGAAAGCTGAAAGCAGCGCCTGCCAACTGCTGTTTTTCCATAACATACACCTTATTGAATGTTTTATTTTATGCATATCGTCTTTAATGTGCTTTTTAACTGTTTTATTCTACTCAAAGCAGCACTCAGACTTTATCCTCAAACGTGGCATGAGAGCGCTGCATGTGTTGCATGATTGTTTTTTTATTTTTTATTTTGTGTGTGATAAACTCCTGCCCCTTTGCATGAAGTTTTTATGAAGACAGGTAACTTAATTACTCTCCATGTGCTAAAATATTTGTTAAGCAAAAGTTATTTTAAAAAAGCATATACTTATTAACACTGTAAAACAGAATAAAGTGCACGGTCTAATCAGAAATAAAGGAAATGAGTATCTATTTCATTATTTAATGCACAAGATAAGCTAGTCTGTTTATAAATTGAGTTAATTGATCTGACACTTTTAATTGCATTTTCTTTTTCTTCATTCATTCATTCATTTTCTTTTCAGCTTAGTCCCTTTATTAATCCGGGGTCGCCACAGCGGATTGAACCGCCAACTTATCCAGCATTTGTTTTACGCAGCGGATGCCCTTCCAGCCACAACCCATCTCTGGGAAACACATTCATACATTCTCATTCACACACATACACTATGGACAATTTAGCTTACCCAATTCACCTGTACCGCATGTCTTTGGACTGTGGGGGAAACCGGAGCACCCGGAGGAAACCCACGCAACCACGGGGAGAACATGCAAACTCCACACAGAAATGCCAACTGGCCCAGCCGGGGATCGAACCAGCGACCTTCTTGCTGTGAGGCGAACGTGCTAACCACTAGGCCACCGTGGCGCCATTTTCTTTTTCTTGTAAATAATAAAAGTTCGTGTCAGATTGATGAAAATGAACCTGAATACTGGTGTGAACAGGGTCACAGAGACTTCTTTTTAACACTGAAACAGTCTGATGCAGTGTCTTCCGTCTACACGACTGGCAAACGCATCAGGAAAAACTGCTGAATCTCCACTAATATTTAGTTAACTAATAAAACAAATGTTGTCTGCTTTAGTGACGTTTAATGTATAGAAACAAGCAAAGCAGAACTCACCTGAGCTCATGAACCCACTGACCACAGCCACTGTGTGACGGTCTTAAGGTGGTTAATGAGGTTTGTTGTTACCTGGGGAAGTTTGGACTGAACAGCAGCAAAGGCCACCTGATCAACATCGCACTCCTCGAAGAAAACACTAGCAGTCTAGACTCAGTCACCTCATGCTTGTGACGCGGTACAATCCGTAAACTCCACTCATTAAAAAAAATATCGGCTTGGTAAAATCACAACAATATTTAATTATTGATCGTGGGCTTCAAATATCATTACCGTGATAATAATACGAGTAGTCATGCAGCCCTAGTTTAGGTGACTTATTTCCTTCAGCAGAATAGAGCAGTGAAATCTGCATGAAATGTACTGTTTATCCTACTAGTGCGCACTGTTAGTCTTAAAGGGCTCCTATCATGACAGAAATACTTTAATAAGGGGTTTAAACACAGTTCTGTGGCAGTAATGCTGTATACCTCTCTGAAGCTGACCCTTTCAGGCTGTGATCCTAACTGTGGCGTTTTGGTGACTGTCGCTTTAAATGCAAATGAGATTGTGGTGTTTTCAGAAGAGGGCGGAGCTATAGATGGCTGTGTGTCCCCATAGCGTGTGTGTGTCGTCAGTGCTGGTCAGTTAAACCCCTCTGCACGTCACTGGTTTAGACCCCTTACAGCAGTGATTTCTGCAGTACAGGTGATGTGTAAAGGTGATTGTGAGTACCTTCAGTAACACTGATGTCGAATGCAGTGTAGAGATCGAGGCCGTACTTCTCCACAGCGCACCAGTATCTCCCCGAGTCTGCAGATCTAGCGTCCGACAGGGTGATGGTGAAGAAATGCTGCTCTCTGTGGTCCACAACACACACTCTGTCAGACACAGTCCTACTGAACACCCACCAGTCTCCAGAAGACACGTACTTCCTGAATCCCACAAGCTCTTTAGCGTACACACACGGGATTGTGATGTTCTGATGCTCTCCTACAGTAACTTTACTGACTGTGGAGACGTCTTCAGCTCCTGTGGGGAAACGTATAATCAGTGTTGGGGAAGTTGCTTAAATTAATACATTAATACAAATAATACATTTTATTTAAAGGCGCCTTTCTGGCAACTCAACGACAATATAAAAATACACAACAATAGTGCAGGTACAATTAAAGATTAAAATTATGCACAGTTTATGTCAACTAGCAGCTTTTTAAAGGTGTAGATGCCCATTTCGATCTTTAAACGAGTAAAACTGGTTTATTACTGCCAGTTTCGACCATAAATAAAGAGTATATTCTGAATGTGTGCTTTATCTGTACCTGAGGTGTGTGTGAGGAGCAGCAGCAGCAGAGCCCACATCTTCATCATCATGCTCATGTAATGCAATGTGGATTTCTACGGTCTCAGAGAGCAGGACTGACGTATGCGTTACTGATGTACGCGTGTGTGTGTGTGTGTGTGTGTGTGTGTGTGATATGCATCAACTTTACTGCTATTTCTGAAGCTGCTTCCTGCTGTAATGACACGAGGGTCTTCAGTGTGTGTGATCAGACAGCAGATTACACCGCACACTTCATCCGTCTGCAGATAAGAGTGTGTTTCAGTAATGCAGAATGCATCTTTAGTGGTTTTTGAAGATTTCACACGCACGTATCATTTCAAATCATACCAGTCTGTTCGTCTTCAGGATCTCTATAATCTCCTCAAGTCTCCACAACAGAGACACAATCTAATGTAAATGTAAATACTGTCACTCGACAAACAGAGGACAATGCAGAAGACATCTGCGAGCACATCAATGAAAAATCAGGTGCAGCTTTACTAGTGTGACTCCATTTTGCTAGAAATCAGGTTGCTTTTACTGTAATAAGTTCATTATAAATGTAAATGTATACTGTATTAGTTAATACATAGCAATAAAATACATAAAGCAATTAAATAAATCAGGAAATACCCATGGCAACTATATTTCATAGTTTACATATCAATTAGGCATGGGCCGGTGTAACTTTCTGATGGTATGATAACCTTGGATAAAAATATCACGGTATGACGGTATTGTGTTTACTGCTCTAAAATATATTCTTTTTAAATGCCTGGCTAAAAAAACAAAACCTTTTTCTCCCTTTGAACACAATATATTTTATTTTGAGAAACATTGAATATATTTTGGAGCAGTAAACATGGCAGGCTGAATAACTCAAGTGAATCATTGACTTCTGCTGTATTCATTTGTTTTAAAAACACAGATGTCTTTACAATTTACACCTAAAACAAACAAACAAAAAAAAGTAAATAAAAAATCTTACTCATACCTTAGGAACTGTGTAGCAGAAAATTTTGGCGGTAAGAAAACCTTGACTATTCCATACCACAGTATACCTTGAAAACAGTTATGCCTAATATCAATATCATTTATATCAATGCTTACATGGCAGACAAAAACGAGAGTTTCTTACATTTTAAATAGCTTCAAGCATACAAATGTTCAAAGCGATCCGACAACATGTACACACATCCATGCTCTCTTAAAAGGTTACAGTACATAGGTGGGCAAACTATAGCCCGCAGGTCCTATGCAGCCCGCTGAACACTTTTATTCGGCCCGCGAAGGAGTTTTTAAAATGCTGCTTCTGAGTAACGTTTTTGTTTCAGAATTAGTAAATTAATGATGCAACACAAGTGAACGCCATTTGATGGCAGTATTGTACGCGGTACAGTTAACGCAACCAGGAGAATCAGATATTAAAACGCACTCGACCGTTAAAGACTGAAAATGAGTCAGGCAAAAAAAACTACCCTAAACCCATCCATCACCGTTAGAAACGTACAGCTGTGAGTTGCGGAGGCTTTCGTACTTGACACACTCGCCAATGTGTTATTTGCATCCACACGGGGCAACGCAGAGTCGTCTAACCGTCATGACAAAACGGATGAAGTCAGCGAGTTGCTAAATGAATAAATATAATAATATATCACATGAATAGCTTGTGGATACATTTGGAAAAACTCTGTTCTCTGGTAAGTATTTCCACCATCTTGCCAACAACGCCTCTTACACACACCCCTTCACGTTACGCCCCGTCTCGCAGTCCACAGATACACTCACACTGCATGCACTGAATAAAGCTCTGAGTGGATGATGATGATTATGCTGTTGTTCAGCTGCAATAACAGATCTCATTTCTAAAATTGAGACGTCACACGTCACAGACAGTAAAGACTCGGCAGTGTGTCCTTCTAGTGTTTAAGTGTATGTGTGCACTGTAAGTCTCCTCTTCTCAGTTGTGATGCTGTCTAACAGTGCTTCTGGGATTTCATTTAAGACTCTCATTTTAAACTCCCTTTGGAATAAAATAAATGAGAAAACCAGAGGAGAGCAGAGAGATGAAGAGTGAGGTGATCTACACAGAGCAGACACGGACTCACCGTCACACCGCTGCAACGGGGATCTACTCGCTTCTGTGGAGCCTGAAACACAACAGAGGAAATCAGAGCTCGACATTAAAGACTGAATAAACCTCAGAGACATTCATAAAGTGATAGAGAGATGAATCTGCACACACACACCTGTACAGCTATCTTTATAGTCTCTCTATGTCCACTCTAAAATGCACTGGCTTTGCTATACTTGTGGGGACATTTGGTGCCCACAATATACAGAATACAAGGCGCACACACACACACACACACACACACACACTCTCTCTCTGTGTGTCAGTGTTCTGGCTCTCGGTGTTCTGTGTGTCAGGACAGTCTGAAATGAGCTGAAATCTGCTTGAGAGATCTGCTTCATCACTCCATCACAGAGGAATAAACCAGGAGCAGCGCGAGCAGAGTTACGTCTGAAACTAATGCCGCTACTCTCCAGTAAAGGAACTGGCTGCGCTGCTTTGGTTTCTGTGTATGGTGAGTAATGCGTGACGTTACTGTTCCTCACCTGTCTGAGGCTTGATCCCGTTCAGGACATGCAGAGTTTCTTCTTCTATTAGTGGAGGAGCTCTGCAATCAACAACACACTGAATAACCTTCATTTACCTTTAAAACACATCAGTAAATAATAATGTAGGATAATGTGATCTTCGCGCCGTATAAACATGTTTACAGCAGTGTGTTTGCTTGCAGATAACCCCAGCCTAAACAGCTCTGATAGCCCCGCCCTAAACGAACTCCATGTGACCAGAAGTGAAGGACAGTTGTTTCAAGGTGGAGGGAAGATTATGGTTTTTGATTAAGGTTTATTTACCTTATTCTCCGTGTACGAGCGGCGCAGCCATTTGAATCTTTTTAGAACGAAACTTGACGCTCAATTCACATCTGTTGATTATAGAGGTTAAAAACAGCTGGTTCTGCTGCTTGGTGTGACAAACTGATATTTATTATATTATTATTATTATATTATTCTGCTGTGTCTGTACAGTCATCCACACGCTTGTTTGTAGAGCGAGTAGTTTGACTGTTTTCTGCCGTTTATTATTCCGAGTCATGTCTCCCACAGGCGACTGAATCAGACGTTCTCAAACAATCTCAGAAACGAGCGCACGTCCGCACTGAAGAATAAGGCCAATAAGGGAACATTTATTGTGTTAAAAAAATAATAAATCACAGCAACTTTAAAAATCAGATTCTGAACAAACGAGTTAAAACAAACTCCAGTTTAGTTTCTATTAGATCTACTGTACTGTACACAGCTTAAACTGTTGAACATCATTTACTATCATCACTATGACTCTTTTTAGAGTATTAGATAGATCACCCAGATTATTTTCTCTGTATTCCCACAGTATTAATTATTACTTATTAATAGGGCCAGAAGGAATCTGCGGACATTTTTCGCTATTTCTGTGGAGAATTTTGTTAAAAATCTGAGGATTTATGCGGAATGAATTTGGGAGTATCATAACTAAAATCTTAATAAATTAAATAAAATGTAATGCCTTTTTAACATTTATTTAATGTTTACAATGCAAATCTAATTAGATCCATTTTATTTGGTAAACAAAGCAAGTCTCTCATATAAAATATCGACCAAAACACCGAAAATAGTACTATACAAACTGTATTGTAAATAAATCACATAAATATTTTCATATTAGTTATTATTATTACTGAAATTAATTTGAAAACTGATTAAATATACATTTACACACGTTTATACCAGTAATAAACAGAATCAATGATGGGCTAAACATCTGTGGCCCTTGTTATTAATTCTGATGTTACTTATTATTACTAATAGAGGAACTATGGGAATTACTGTCCAATTTCTATTAGGGCTGTTTACACAGTTTACACACAGGGGTCAGCCTCAGCTCCAGGAGGGCTGCAGCTCTAACCAGTTTAATTCATACCCATATTAAACACACCTGATCAAACGGAGTCCTCCAGGCTTGTTTGAACCCTGCAGGTGAGAGTGCTGGAGCAGGGCTGGAACCACACTGTGCAGAGCTGCGGCCTCCAGGAGCTGAGTCTGACCCTGCTGGTTAACAGATTCAGGACTCGTGTCAGTTGGCAAACTGATTCACTCCGAATCACCCACAAAAACAGAGCTAACCATTGCTCTCTACAATCTATGAGTTCAGAAGCACGTCATGATTTACAATGTTAGAATGATTACACATCACACCAACACAAAACTTACTATTCAGACGTAAAACGCGTTAAATTGAACCGCATGAACGAATTTTCCCGCCAAATTACGATGCGGATTAAAAAATGCGGCTAAACGCAGAGTAAACACTATAATTCATGACAGTTGACCGAAAATGACGCCAATGTTCAGAAAACACAAGGGAAATGAGCACACTTTTCATAAACTTACATATTCCAGATCCTTCAGCCGAACGAGCTCCAAACAAAGTCAAAACAATCTTCCGGTCTGGTGTTTTGAACGAATCGACTCAGTGAACGACTCTATTGACTCGTGAACACAGCTACAGGTAACGAACACACATTAAAGCTTCAGCTATGGCTTGTATTTATTATAACTAATGTATATGCATTCATTTATCAATTTTGACATGTTTCTCAGAATATTTAAGCACCCTTTAATAAAACAAAACTTTATTTTGGACCACAAAAGCAGTCATATGTGCACATTATCATTTATAGCTGTGATGTACAGTGATTCCTTCAATCTAATATAATGATCAAACACATTTATGGCTATTATCAGTGTTTAATTCAGCCGAACCAATCTGTGATGAACGAATCTATTCCTCAGGATTCACAAATGGACAAAAATGTCAAAAGAATATCATTTATTTGAAATAAAAATACTTCTGGGGTACATTTCTGCAAATATTTTTGGTACATTATTATTATTATTACAAATGCATTTAATATTTTGGTCAATTTCGATATAGATGTGTTCCTGATGAAGTCCTTCAGCAATATGATCACATTTATTATTATTATAATTATTATTACCATATAAAAATATACATGGGTGTAGTCACACACACACACACACAGTCATCCGGCTACACAGCTGCCTGAGCCAATAATACTGTCAAAATAAGGGCCCTTCATGATGTGCTACAGGCAAATACACAAGACTTCATCTCACAGACGCACAATAAAACACTTCAGAACGGTCAATCATGCAGGAATCGGCGTTAAAAACCATGATATCATCAGAAAATAGAACATCTGCTTCTCTTATCAACATAAAAGTCCTGTTTTTGCAATACTTCATTTAGAAAACATCTATACACACACTTACATATATATATATTTAGACTCATAAGCAAGGCATATTGTGTTTGTTTATCACTTTACGGATAAGCAATGTGATTGTCATACAGGTTTACATGGCTGCTTTCTCCATTTTTAATTAATCAGTATTAAAGGAACAATAAAATACTTCAAACAATATAATATTATATATTTAAAAAGGAAACGGAGGCAGTTTTTACAAAGGTAGAAAGCTGATATGTGCTCGAGAACGACTGAGACGTCCAACAGCAGCATCGACATGCTCCTCTGAGGAGTCCTGCGTCCCAAATCACACCCTACGCCCTCGCTCCCTACACTGATCCACCCATTTAGAAGGAGTGAATGAGCTGGAGCACTACTGAGTGCACTTAAGAGATGCGGTTTTGCTGGTTGATTATATGTTCAACGCTCTGACCCTGTGAGAGGTATTCAGCACTCTGTCTGTTAGTAATGAGACACAGACCGTCGAGTGCACATGCATTAAATGATGTTTAGTTTTGAAGCGAACACTGATAGGTTTGAGCTTTAGTCGCCATCTACAGGTCAGATGCAGAAATTAATACCGCGCACAAACTCTAACAGAGCATCATGGGTGTTTTCTAGCTGTCGAGTGTGCATGGGTTGTAGACTAATTACTGCAGTGCATTGTGGGATTGATTGAGTGCACTGCATCATTTATCTTAATCATTAATCCTGACGTGTTTACTATTATAAAATATTCCTCAAAATGAAATATCCTGTGTTCAATGTGGAGAACAGGACGCAGACCTTTAAACAGAGCATCTGCTCATCACACCGAGCGGTACGTCACGCTCGCGCATACACACTTGACTGAGCGTGCACTGTTAAGGATATAGAAAGGATTTGGGATACAGCTGCAGTCTGATTGTCCAGGTCAGAGGTCAGAGGTCAGGGTCAGGATCAGCGAGCAGAGCAGCAGCAGCACACACACACTGATGGAGACGCAGCCGGAGGAGCGAACGCTGGACAGCTGCAGCTCCGAGCTCAGGAAGGCAGACAGAGGGACGTGAGACACCAGCGTCGGGCTGCCTGAGTTAATGAGGGAGTCGATCTTCTCTGCTTCCTTACTGCAGGCTTCAATCTGCACACACACACACACACACACACACACACACACACACACACACACATTTAGCTCAAATACTCAAATAGGCCAGGGACTCCTCGCAGACGACTGGGATATTTTTAGCCAATATGAGGAACATCTGGAGCGAATGATGCAAGAGGACGAAATCCTGAGGAGGAGGAGGAGATGCGGTGTGTGTTATACAGAGCACAAGTACACTACACTACTGACACACACTCACTAACTACACTACTAGAGTACAGTCACTAAATTAAACTAAACTACTGCAATAGTCAATAACTAAACTACACTACTAGAACAGTCACTAACTACACCACTAGAATGCACTCACCACACTACTACACTAAACTACACTACTAGAACAGTCACTAACTTCACC
>CAIGQQ010027763.1:0-39260 GCA_903798035.1 Danio albolineatus
GGGGGGGGCAAATCTTGAACCCGCATACCCCTCAGTTAATGTGCTGTTGCGCCCCTGGCCCTTCCAGCTGCAACCCATCCCTGTGAAACATCCATACACACTCATTCACACTCATACACTACGGACAATTTAGCCTACCCAATTCACCTATACCATATGTCTTTGGACTTGTGGGGGAAACCGGAGCACCCGGAGGAAACCCACGCGACCACAGGGAGAACATGCAAACTCCACACAGAAATGCCAACAGACCCAGCCGAGGCTCAAACTAGCGATCTTCTTGCTGTGAGGCGAACGTGCTACTCACTACGCCACCGTGGCGCCCAATTGAATAACCTATTCTAAAGAAATTATGACATTTTTGGGTCTTAAATTGTATTTGTTGAGGTCTTGAAAAGCATTAAATTTTACTTTTAAAATGGTGCAAGAACCCTGCTTTAGAATCTCTCAGACTTTGTGTGACTCCATCTCTGCAGGTGCTTGTTATTTTTTCTTCCAATGCCTTCCACAGCACTTAGAGGGAACTCAAAGATTTAAACTTTCCAGAAAGTCGGATCCATCGATCTTCTTCAGCCTCTGTTTGCTTCACAACATTGGCACTATCTTTCAGCGAGGCATTAAACCACTTGCCCAAACACTAGATATGCCTCTCTTCGATTCAGTTCAATTCAGTTATATTCATGTTTATTTATAAAGCACTTTTACATTGTGGATTTTGTCAAAGCAGCTTAACATAGAAGTTCTAGTAAATTGAAACTGTGTCAGTCCAGTTTTCAGAGTTTAAGTTCATTTTAGTGAAGTTCAGTATGGTTTAAATTTCACTACTGAAAGTACAAACACCGAAGAGCAAGTCCGAACTAAGCAAGCCAGTGGTGACAGTGGGGAGAAACGAACTTTTTGCTTCATACTCATGATGAAGAGGATAGGAGAGTCAATGTCCTCCAAATGTTCAAAAGGCTCAGCTTTTAATTCTGCTGTCACTATAGCCCTTGCAGAAGTTGAAGAAGCTAAAGCCAAAGGTAAATATGCTGATAAGGAGATGCAGATAAAGATGCAAAGGGCACGTTTGGATGCAGAGAGAGCTTGTTTAGAGGCACAATTGGCAGTATTGGATGTTGAAAGTTAAGCTGCTGTGGCAGTAGCCAAAGCTGAAGCACTTTCGACAACACTAAGCAGTGACAAATTATCAAGTCATAAATGCAGCAAGCAACTTACCTCAGGCTCTTATGCCACTACTGAAAGAACTAACGAGTATGTGCAAGAACAAGCTAGACTGCAAGCTGATAATCAACTTGATATACCCGCACCAACGGAAGTGTGGTGGCAGCCACCCCCACCAGCGGAGCCATTTCATACGAGTAAACCACAACTGCCACCATATAAATTAGAGGAACACTATTCAGCCGATGTCGAACAATGCTGGGATGTTTCAGGGAACGTCCCAGACAAAGAAACACATACTCAGTGTAAAGGACCCAAAGAAGCTTTCGAATTTACTCCTTATGCTGACGAGTTTGACCATAAAGTGTCACAGTATGTAAAGCCCTCTCCGTCTGTCAAACACAGACAAGATCCTTACTTCACTTATGTGAGACCACCCGATAATCCCAGCCATTTGACAGCTCATGCATGCTCACATCATACCAGGCAGTCACAAGATATGAATAGGAATGCCAACAGCTACCCCCAGATCAAGTCGTATGCTCCAACCCCACCTCGTGTTCAATTTCACACGAGCACACCTCATATAAACACGGGTGCTAATAAGGACATGTCTGACCTAGTTAGGTTCATGGCAAGAAGAGAAATAATTTCCACAGGCCTATTACAATTTGATGATCTTACTGAAAGTTATAGATCTTGGAAAGCATCATATTTTACTGCCACCAGGGATATTAATCTATCAGCTAAAGCGGAGATGGATCTTTTGGTCAAATGTTTACTAGCAGATTCTTGGGAGCAAGCTAAACGCATCAGAGCGGTGCATGTGGAAAACCCCGACAGAGGTCTCTCTATGATTTGGGAACATTTAGATGACTGTTTCGGTGCACCAGAGGTCGTAGAAAGCTCACTACTCATGAGACTGGAGAGTTTTCCAAAGATTTCAAACAAAGACTGGAGGAAACTCGGGGAGTTAGGAGACCTCCTAATGGAGCTTCTGGTAGTGAAATCTGAAGGAATGCTTCAGGGTCTTGCATGCTTGGACATAGCTCGTGCCATAGCCAGCATAGTACAAAAACTACCTTTTAACCTACAAGATAAATGGATGACTCTGGGCTATACTTTCAAACAACAACACAGAGTACCTTTCCCTCCATTTTCTGTGCTGGTTAACCTTGTTGTAGAGCAAGCCAGGATGCGCAATGATCCTAGGTTTACTCTTCACTTTCAGTCTGATCATTCAAGGCCAGAACACCCCAGGGCCACCAACAGAATGTCCATATCAGCTTACAAAACAGACATCTCCGCTCAAAGGACAACGACTGGTGAAATTGAGGTAAACTTAGCAAAGTTTTGTCCTATTCAAAACCTCTTTATCCGTCTGTGAAAGCTCAAACACTCACCAAAGACTATGGCGGGGAGAAGATAGAGCATTCTGAAAATGATGTGTCTACCAAATGCACAGAAGTCTGTGGTAGTGGTTTGAGCAGCAAAACATGCTCCAAAATCTGTCTTGTGTCAGTGTTTCCAACAGATCAAATGGAGAAAGCCATCTGGGTTTATACCATCATCGATGACCAAAGTAATCGATCTTTGGTGAGATCTAAATTCTTCGATGTTTTCAATGTGGATTGTGACAGCTTTTCTTATTATCTTAAAACTTGTGCTGGGGTCTCTCAAAAGACAGGGAGGAGAGCACATGGGTTTCAAGTTGCGTCAATTGATGGTGGTATTATTCACTCTTTACCTACCTTAGTAGAGTGTGATGACATCCCAGATGATCGTTCTGAGATAGCCACCCCTCAAGTTGCTCTTCATCATCCACATTTGAAGGATATTGCTAGACATATACCAGAAGTCGACCCAGATGCTCCAATCATGATGTTGCTTGGAAGGGATATCATAAAGGTGCATAAAGTGATGAAACACATTAATGGACACCGTGATGCCCCTTATGCTCTGAAGTTAGATCTTGGTTGGGTCATAGTAGGCGACGTCTGTCTAGGAAACGTGCACAAGCCTGATAAAGTTAATGTTTTCTTTACCAACACACTGGATAATGGTCTCCAATCACTTTTCAAGCCATGCCTCAACATTTATCACATCAAAGAAAATGCTTGTGGTCAAACTTCAAGTGTTCAAACTCGAGCTATTGCTGCAAAACCTGGTTGGGAAGAGGAACATCACACTCAAGGGGATGTCTTTAGACAAACAAAGGATGATGAGAAGCTTGCTCTGTCTGTCAACGACCAGACTTTTCTCCATATCATGGAGAAAGGTTTCTACAAAGATGAGAGGAATAGCTGGGTTGCTCCACTTCCATTTAAACCGGAGACACAACGCCTACCAAACAACAAGGCACAGGCCTTAGTTCACTTCAGATCTCTGGAGCGGTCCTTTTCCAAGAAACCTCTCATGAAAGAACACTTTTTTGCATTCATGGAAAAGATAATGGCGAAAGGGCATGCAGAGATTGCCCCACCACTTAAACTTCAGGATGAGTGCTGGTACTTGCCTCTTTTTGGTGTTTGTCACCCGAAGAAGCCAGATCAGATCAGGGTGGTCTTCGATTCAAGTTGTCAGTTCAACGGTGTGTCACTGAATGACGTACTTTTGAAGGGCCCAGATCTAAATAACGGGCTTCTTGGGGTGCTTTTGCGCTTTAGAAACGAAGCTGTAGCAATCACTACGGATATTCAACAAATGTTCCATTGCTTCCTTGTCAGGCCAGAGGACAGGAACTTTTGTAGGTTCTTCTGGTTTGAAGATAATGACCCAGAGAAGAATGTCATCGAGTACAGAATGAAAGCTCACATCTTTGGGAACAGTCCTTCTCCTGCTGTGGCAATTTACGGCCTTAGACAAGCAGCAAAAGAGGCTCAGCTAGAGTTTGAAGCAGATGTTGGAAGGTTCGTAGAAAGTAATTTCTACGTGGATGATGATTTAAGATCGTTACCATCTGCAGCAGCTGCGATTAATCTCCTCAAGAAGACTTAAGCAGCCTTAGCCAGGTCCAATTTCAAACTGCACAAAATTGCTTCCAACAGCAAAGAAGTTATGGACGCATTTCCGCTGGACGATCAAGCTAGTACTCTTACGGACATGGACATAGGTAACGGTGCAGCGCCAGTACAGCGTACTCTTGGAGTAAGTTGTAATCTCCATACTGACACATTCACGTTTCATCTGTCATGTGATACTAAACCATTCACACGTCGTGGTGTCCTCTCAACTGTGAACGGCGTATACGACCCCTTTGGGTTTGCAGCACCAGTTGTGATCCACGGGAAGGCTCTGATAAGAGAACTCATCACTGATTCCTGCGACTGGGACGCTCCTTTGCCTGTAGAAAAAAGGGAACCTTGGCAACAATGGAAAAATTCTCTTCAAGAGCTTCAACACTTCCAAATACCAAGATATTACACAAAAGACTTCTCTTCTGAAATTTCACACAAAGAGCTTTGCTTCTTTTCAGATGCTTCTGTCTCAGCCGTAGCTGCAGTAGCTTATCTTAAAAGTTCAAGCCCTGATGGAAACTGCAAAATAAGCTTCATCTTGGGAAAAGCCAAGCTAGCTCCTCGGCCAGAGCTAACCATCCCCCGACTGGAGCTTTGCAGTGCGGTGTTAGCTGTGCAGATATCTGACACTATACTGTCTGAGATGGATACAGAGTTTGACATTTTGAACTTCTTTTCAGACAGCAAGGTTGTACTTGGATATATTCATAACGAGAAGCACAGGTTCCATGTTTTTGTGAATAACCGAGTTCTAAGAATTAGGAAAAGCATTTTGTTCCTAGTGAGCATAATCCAGCAGACCATGCAACAAGATCTGTACCTGCAGCCTGTCTAAAAGACACAATATGAATTACTGGTCCATCATTCTTGTCTAGCTGGAACCAGACATGCTCCTCCTCAGGCCCATTTGATCTTGTTGGTCCTGTGGCTGACGTTGAAGTCCAAGCAGAAATATCGGCATTTGTCACCTTAATGAAGGACAGTCAGTTAAGCTCTAAGCGCTTTGAGCGCTTCTCCAATTGGAAGGACCTCATTCGTGCTATTGCATGCCTAATACACATCGTACGGACCTATAAAGGAGAGCTGGATAAAGAAGGGAAAGGCTGCAAAGGGTGGCATCATTGTACAGTCAGTGTAGATGAATTAAGCCAAGCAAAGAATATCATCATACGTGCTGCGCAACAGGAAGCTTTCATGGAGGAATTCAAATGCATCAAAGATAACAAGAATCTCCCGAAAAGCAGTCCACTCTTCACGCTTAACCCCCTCATAGATGAAAATGGTCTTATGAGAGTCGGTGGTCGTATGCCTCGAGTGAACACTGGAATTGATGAAAGCAATCCCATCATCATTCCGCGACTACACCACATAGCAATCTTGATAGTGAGACATTACCATGAACAATCACAGCACCAAGGGAGGCACTTCACAGAAGGTGCTGTTTGTATGGCAGACTTTTGGATCTTGGGTGCTAAAAGATGCATATGTTCCCTGATCTTTGGATGTGTGATTTGTCGAAAACGAGATAGCTAATCTGCCTATGGATAGAGTCAACACTGAACCCCCATTTACTTACGTAGGAACTGACTTGTTTGGTCCTTGGACCATTTCTGCCCGCCGCACTAGGGGAGGACTCGTCTACAACAAGAGATGGGCAGTGTTGTTCACCTGTTTAACAATCAGAGCTGTCCATATTGAAGTAATGTAGTCTATGGACACATCTTGTTTCATAAACGCCTTAAGACGCTTCATTGCCATTCATGGTCTGGTAAAGCAAATGCGTTCGGATCGAGGAACTAATTTCGTGGGAGCATGCAGAGAACTGGGCATCCCCTCCAACTTGGACAAACTTAAGGTCACAAAGTTTCTTGCAGATCAAGGATGTTCATGGATCTTCAACCCTCCCCATGCTTCCCATGAATGATTGGCATGACTCAGAGGATTTTGGACTCAATGGTGCTGCAACTGGGATCATCAAGAATCTCACACGAGGTCCTTGTTACATTCATGGCAGAGGTGGTGACAATAATAAATTCTAGACCCTTGGTACCGGTTTCTATGGACCCAGAAGACTCTCTCATACTTACCCCCTCAACATTACTCACTCATAAGTATGGTCCTTGTCCTTGTCCATCAGGAGAGTTCGATTATGCTGACCTTTACAGAAAGCAGTGTAAACCGGTTCAAAGTTTGGCATCTACCTTTTTGGCCATGTGGAGAAAGCAATACCTCTCCACATTGCAACTTGAAAGATATAGCAAACGAGAAAAACAGACATCAAGGAGGGCAGTGTGGTTCTTATGAAAGACCAATTTTCTAAACGTAATCAGTGGCCTTTGGGGCGCATTGTACGAGTGTTCCCAAGTGAAGATGGAAGGGTACGAAAGGCGGAGATCAAGGTCGAGGACAAAGAAGTGTCGAAAATATTCATTAGACCCATAACTGAAGTGGTGATGCTCATTCCTCCAGACTAATACTAGGACTGGTTTATCCTTCTCATAGTTTAGTTGTGTGTTTGGTATCTTGCGATACCAGACAGGGAGTGTCATGTGTGATACTAGTTTAAGGGTGCTGGCTCCTTTAAGAGTCACTTGTTGATGATGTCATCAGTACAGGGCTAGCATCAGTCTGTTGCAATCAGGAAAGCAGCCTGCTATTGTAGATATCTCATTCTCAGCCATCTGCTACATTTCTTGTTTTACGAAAGCATCGTTGGTATGTAATCTTATGTTAAAGTATATTTCACAGTTATTTGATGGTATTTTCAGATACAGACTTTTAGATGAACCTTTACTCAGACATGTGCGCTGTGATATGTTGATTGTGTTATGCTCTGATGAGTGAAATATGTTGCTGTTACATACAGTTTAGTATTTGTTTCGATCTAACATGATGCGGTTTAGCCAGTATACAGTTTAGAATAAGAGATATCCGGTATTGCAGTGTTTTGTATGCATAAACGTATGCACACTGTTGTTTCATGTGTGCTTATGTGACATTAGCAATACGTATGTCAAATATTTCCTTTCTTTTAGTTTATCTAAATTCACTTTGTTCTTTTCAGTTTTGCCCTACTTCCTGTCACCAAATAAACGAAGTGAGCAGAGTATCCGCTTCAGCGTGGTGATTGGCAGAGGAGTTATCTGTCTGTTAACGTATGCAAGGAGCATTGGGTGGCAGAACATCCTACAAAGACCCATCCATAAACGTTGCCTGTTGGCAATAAAGAGTGATTGAAAGGTTCATAATGTGAATATTTAATGTAAATTTAAAAAGAAGGGGGAAATTAAATGTTTACTTTTATTATTAACAACTGAAATTTTCTAATTTACAATTATGCTTATTGTTTTCCTTTACACTGTAAATTGTAACTTTATGGATTCATATTGGGCTCCTTAAAATTTAGAAATATATTGATTGTGAAATCTCCAATCAGGGGCTGGATGACAGAGGCCTTAATTTTTTAATGTAATGTATTAATTATTGTATTTTATTTTTTATGTTTTATTATTTTTTGGTTTGTGTTTTTTGTCAGCTGTAGTGCTGGCACATATGGGGCATACCAGTCACTGCACTGTAGGAAAGTCAATATCAGCTGAACCAAATAAGCTAAAAGTATGCCAGTGGGATGGGCGTTTGTGATCATTTTTCATTTCGATTAATCCACAGGTTTGAGAAGCGATTAATTGAGGGGGTGGAGCTAAAGCAAGAGGCGGGGCGTGTGTGCGTCAAAGCGACAATTAAATAACATCACATTAAAAAAATGTATTTTAAATAAAGCCTTGTTAAATACGTTGTTGATAAAACTATGACAGTATTCAGAAAACAATTAAATCAACCACTGGGTTTTTTCACTGGGTTATGAAAAAATCACCTTCAATATTGGTTAACACAGTAAACCTTTAAGGAAACGTGAGACATGTAGGTTTTCTACATGACACATTGTAAATAAAAATTAATCAAAGCCTAGCGAAACAATATCTAAATGGGAGCAAAAGGGGGCTGTAGAGTTTGTGCCCCCTCAGTTTTCATAAAGCATAACGTCATTCCAACCTTCAGATTACAAATTTAAAAATTGTATATGATGAAAAGGCAATTAAAATATCAAAAAAATGTGAAATTAAAGCAATAGTCCAGAGATCTCGTCCCCGCGTCAGGCCAGGGTGTGCCTGTATAAGCACGCATGCAGCGGCGGAGGCGCACTCCAATTAACTTGTGAAAACTGTGTGACGGTCGTCATACTATTTTATTCCCGTTATTATGTGGGCAAAGTGTGATTGGATCATAACTGTCAGCTTATACAAAGTTATTTAGAGCGCCTTGGATGATGGTCTGGTCTCACTCTCTCTCATTCATTCTTTGTCACGCAGACAGCATGCAGGTGATTCCGGGTCACGAGGTCATGCTGCTGTGTGTTTGCAGAGAGCACGGTTGTTTGTTTGTAGCCCGATTGCTGTGTGTTTGCAGAGAGAGCAGTGGTTTGTTTGTAGCCTGATTGCTGTGTGTTTGCAGAGAGCGCGGTTGTTTGTTTGTAGCCCGATTGCTGTGTAAAAGTTTGGCCTCATAATAGCAGTTCTTATTCTGAAACAGTTGCGGTGTTCCTTAGAGTTAGGTGCGCGATCAGTTAGCATATAGATTTTTTTATTGTAGTTAATGGCCGTAAAAAAAAAAAAAAAACTCATTCATTCATCATTTATAAAATAAATCAAAGCGAAACTGTACATGTTATAAAAAGTATATTACTGCAGTAATGCAAAGTAATAATAAATAAGTGAATAAATAGCTTAAATAAAAGGAACAATAGGGAAAATCAGTCACCAGGTTTAGTGCCGCCCTATTATAAGTGCCCCCTCAGTTATGACATCCTGGCGCCGGGCCTGGCATGAGTCCTCGCAGTGACTGTTTTGAGCGATGAAACAGTATAGTGGGGCTCGGCGTAACGTTTGAAACCTACATTAAACGTTTGAAACCTTCACCTTTAACAAAACTAATAGGCAACAAGTCTTCTGCTGTCATTTACGCTATTACCTGTCACATCTTCTCTACTCTGCCTGTATCGCATTTCTGTCTGATGGTGAATTCTCTTATGCTCATCTGACTGTAGGTTATGGCACCGGCATCATCTCTTTTTTGTGTTAATGTGTAAGATGGTAACGCATCAAACTCGTTGCGGAGTTGTAGACGAGTGTGGCGCTGCACATCTTACACTTGACTTGAAATGTTGCCAGACATCGCTGTGCACTTTAGAAGTTTCTTTTTAAATAGCATGTGAATGTGCGCGTCTGTGTGCTATACTGTCAACTGTCTTGTGCGCGCCGTATCGAGGCACTGAGTGGTGCATCTGGTGGGCGACGCCCTGTAACTAATCAAATATCAGACTACCGCCAAAATACCAGCATAACCAATCAGAAAGAATGAAAGTAATTTTATCTTAATCTAATCTAATCTAATTTAATTGATCGTCGTTTTCATGGTCGACTGACGCTGATGCGTTCAATTAGTCGATTAATCAAATACTTGTGCACATCCCTAGTAGCGCCGCGGTTTTCAAACACTATGTTAGAGGACATTGAGTAAAATTCATAAAGTAGTTTGTTGTGGAATATGTTTTGGAGCCAAGAATAAAAAAGGATTGAAATTCAAGCAAGTGTCCTGCATCTAAAAACAATACCTGCTGAGAACAGCAAATTTAGCAAGGAATTCACTGCAACACAGACTGTTACCTGCAACATGTCCAAAAGCCAGTGTCTGATAGTGTCAGTGCCAGTGTGAGTGTCCGATACTGTAAAGGTACCACGATACCCTGGCTTGTATGATTTGATACTGCATTTTTTAGTACTGGTTCTTTTGAGTGATGTTCCAAGTGCTCATCAATAGGGGGCAGTGTGAGGGAAGCACTACACACTAAACTGTGTGTTAAGCTGTGCGTGCGTCCATGCGTGTGTGTGTGTCCATACTCTGCTCTTAATAAAGGAATGTGGAATCAACGAAGATTGGCCACCACGCTTGTCAAATTTAGCCATGAAACCTCCAAGACTAAATTGGCCAGTGTTTTAGTTTCATTCTCCATTTTACTCATTTTTCATATGCATTGCTGTGCTTCCAAACTCTAAATTGAAGCAGTCAAGTAAGAAAAATATTTTTTAAAATTCTTCAGCTATCTGATTGTGAAATAGACACAAATTAATACAAGGCATGAGAAAATAATTTAATTTTGAGTTTTCGTGTACTCATGAAGAATTTTTGAATCCTGACTGTCAAATACAGTGAAACAGAATTTATTAATCTGTAGTAGTATTTTTGTATTATAAATTAACTAATAGGTAGCCTAAATAATACGTAGACTACAGTATTTTAAGGTTACAATGTTTTTAGAACATGCCTAGCATTTATCACAATGATTTTTGTAACAGTTTGATACAAATGTATTAATATTCTGTTGTTGTTGGTGGTGTTTTTTTTTTTTTGCTTGTTTGTTTGTTTTATTTGTTTTGTTTTGTACAGGAGAAATGTGCACAGTACTGGCCATCAAAAGAGGAGCAAGACATGGATTTCAGTGACACTGGGTTAATGGTGACTTTTGTGTGTGAGGATGTTAAACCAAATTACACAATAAGACTTTTAGAACTTCAAAATGGCAAGGTATGAATAGAATATTAGATTATATTGCTTTCTATGTTTCTCAGAAAAAAGGCATGAAAAATAATCACAGTTAATTTCTGTCTAATCTGTTTAGACAGGAGAAACCAGAGATATCTACCATTTTCATTACACAGCGTGGCCTGATTTTGGTGTACCAGAGTCCCCAGCATCCTTCCTCAACTTTCTTTTCAAAGTTCGTGAGTCTGGATCATTAGGGCCTGATAATGGACCTGTGGTGGTCCACTGCAGTGCAGGAATAGGACGATCTGGATCCTTCTCATTGGTTGACACCTGCCTTGTCTTGGTAAGATGATTCTAGTTATCTCACATAATAATTACATTTGTTTTATTTACACCATTACAGCAATTACAACCCTAGGTCAAAATTCCCCTTTATCAGACTTGAACAGTGGAAGTGACTTTTAATGAACTTTTCTATCCATAGATGGACCGGAGAAAAGACTTTTTGGCTGTGGACATACAAAAGGTTTTGTTAGATATGAGAGAGTATCGAATGGGCCTTATTCAAACCCCGGATCAACTTCGGTTTTCATATATGGCAGTCATGGAGGGAGCTAAGGTTATTCTGGGAGACTCTACTTTACAGGTATCAAAAATGTAATGCAATTGCATTTAATATCATATCTAAGATTTTTAGTATTGTAACACACTTTTACAAATTTATAAAAATAAAAACTAATAATTTTAAAGCACTTAATTGCCTTAAAGAACACCAATGATATTTTTTTATTTTATATACCAATAATATTTATATGCCAAAGAAAATTTGGATATAAGCTGTGATGTGAGTGCTCTTTCATCCAGTCTAGTGTCTCACTCACATACAATACACACGCTTTTTTAACATGCCAAAAAATGCAAAGTTGATAACTTAAAGTGTGTTACTGTTTTGGTCTTCAGTTCGGTAGTGCCTGCCATTTAAGTAAAACATTCCAGGTAAGTTGAATTATTTTTACTGAATTATTTTAGAATAATTTACTGATTATAAATTCATTTTATATGCTCATTTATAAACACAGAAATAACCTCAAGATTTAGGGGAATTTTTTTTTTTAAAACATTGAGAAGATGCCATGTTGTAATAGTTTCAATTAAAGTTTTATCTAGGAGTGAGTGAGATATCTTTACGCCAACAGAGTTTTGCTCAGAGTTATGTTGTGTATGAAATATGGGCTAAATTATAATTATACTTGAACAAGAGACCAACAGAGATGTATTTACAGATGCATTTTGTGATGCTTTTTAAACATAAAAAAACACATGCAGGAATTGAAAAACAATTTGCATAAACAGATTCATAATCTTTAGATTTATAATAGTTTAATAATCTGTATTTGCATCATTTTACATCATTTCAAAGCATACTAAGAGCCTCCTTATCAGCTTATTATTTTTTTCCACACAAATAACACTCAAAAAAGCAGTCTGTTTCATAGCTCGTACAACCCAAATCACCCTCAGATGGAAAATCTCTCCCTTCTCCCTCCTTACTAAAGAAGAAGTATTTAACCTTCTATGCTTTGCCCATCCCACAATCTAGACCAAATCCCTTTACACATCCTGCAAGAAATTGTACCAGCCCTGACCCATATGACCAACACTTCACTCGTAATTGGCAATTTCCTTAACACTTTCAAGCAGACTTGTGTAACCCAACTGCTCAAAACAACATCACTCAACACTTCAGCGGTTGAAAGTTACAGATTGATCTCTCTTGTTCCTTTTATTTCCAGAACAATGGAAATATTTGTTTTCAACTACTATTAATAATTTAAAATAATAATTTCCACAGTTTTAACACACAATAATCTGCTGGATGCGAACCAATCAGGCTTCACTACACGACAACTCAAAGCATTATGCAATTCTGAGTGTGCCTGACATAGGTGAGTGGGATTGATAAACCAGCCTTAGAAAACATGCTCCTTCATCTCTTTGACACTAACTGACCAATTTTGCATATTTGCAGCAGACATATTCTTCCAATCACTTCATATGTATTAAAAAGACCATTTATAAAGTGTCTCACACAGGTTAGTGGGCTTGAAAAAACACCTATAGAAACACTCTGCTTTCTTCACTCTTCTCTCCCCCCTTCTTACTGTAGCACTTACTTCTCTGAGCACTTAGACCCTGTTTACACTAATACGTTTTAGTTTTAAAACAGCGTTTTAGAATGAAAACGATCCACGTCCACACTGGCATTTCACCTAGCATTTCTAAACAGATCTCCGTCCACACTACACTCCTGACACGGAGAATGCACATCACATGACCACACACACACTCTGGCATGCACTGGAGTATATGCACAAGTCTGAGCATCAAGCAGTCAGCGGGTGCATTGAGCATACCTCCCCGGGTGAGAGCAGCGCAGGTCGGACAGTTTAACAAGGGTCTTCTGCTGGATTTCATCTCACTATAGTTGTTAAACCTAATATTTAATTCACCTTGTCTCCATTATTTAATGGTCTTTTGAATCTATTACTTGCTCTCAGATAAGTTAATACATTAATTTATGTAACCACGTACACTAATTCTGCACATTTGACTGATTGCTTGCCTTTATTTACTGTATTGTAAAAACTTATTGTACGTTATACTTTTATAATGGCTATTATTGATTATTTAAACTTGATATTCAGCAAAAGAGACAGGGTGTGTTTTGTATTTTTCAATAAAAACTAAAGGAGGCAGTAATGTTATAGGCTCCGTTTTGTTATAAATATGCATAGAGTGAAGATGACGGTCATATAAATATGTAGCTACACGACGCCTCAACATTTTTAGTGTCTGTTAAGTTAATATCAAAATAAAAATATTCAGTTCCTTATATCATGATTTCATTTTATCATTTTTTTAAGTCTTCATTTTGATTTTCATTGAAAAGAAAACCTTCATATATACAGTACTGCCTAAATCTTTACATGAAAGCGATACACCATACAACATGAATTTAGCTTACAACTAAAAGGAACTCAAAACCTTAACACCCACCCCACCATTAATCAAAATGTTTATTGAAGGTTCATAAAAATAAAATAAAAGGCACACATAAATAACATTTATAGTCATAATATGGATCTGGCTGAGACAAAAATAAAAAATTGAAGCAAGGTGTACATGGACAATGAAACCAAAAGAGACATTCTAAAATAATTATAAGATAATTATAAAATAAATAATGAAAGGAAACAAAATTAATTAATTAATTAACAAACAAAAGTCATCTAAAAGATCTGTCGATTCAGTCTGTCTGCAAAAATGATATAAGTGGCTCCCAAATCTTGCTAAAAATGCACAATTTGTTATTTAGAGTGAATCTCAATTCTTCCAAATGCAACATATTTCCAAATTCCCCAGTGGGAGGGGAACTTCAATGCTATGTGGAAACTTCCACTATGGGGATTTTGTCAGAAACCAATTATCTGAAAGAGTATATAATCAGGCCAATGAAATGCCACTGAGTTGGCGGCATCAGCGAGCACAGCTGAGCCCGATGAAAATCAAATCAGTTTAAAAGGGGTCAGATGGCTCCACTGATTTACCTTTTCGCTTTCAGAGCCTAAATGCTGTTGAGAGAGTACGGGTTCCTCTAAAGCTTCCTTCCTACCTTCCTTATGTGAGAAAAGAGAGAGAGAGAGATAACGAGAGAGCTGCCGGCGCTATAAGCAGGCTGCTTTCTCCCGGTCACAGTTTGTGTGTGATACACATCGGCGGACGGTGAGCTGGGCCCATCCTCCCTCGCCTGGTGTTCTCTGGGTTCGGTCCTTCTAAAGAGCGGTTTGTATAAATTTTTCCTAAAAGAGCAGCACAGTCGTGCAGCCCGTCTTTTTCAAGACGTCGCTCTGACCGTGGTTTTCTGACCTCGGATGATGGGCACGAGCACTGCACTTCATGTCTGGGGGTCCAGCATGTTGATGCGGTGCTCACGAGCAGTGCATGCCATCACTGCAGTGGCATATCTGTTGCGCTGTTATGATTGCGGCTCTCTCTTGCAAAAGGGCAACCCACCCCCGTTGTCCCTCGCATTGCGGTTGGCACTCGGACAGATTTGAGGGTTATAGTGGGAATAAATCCACCGCTCTAGGGCTTGCGGATCTCTCGCTCCTCCAGGCACTCCATCCAAGCTTCAGGTGAGAGAAGCACTCCATCCTCGGATTGACGCTCTCTCACTTGATGACATCAAGGATCAGATGTCCATCGCTGCATCGGAGGATGGGCTGTCATTTCCCCAGCCCTGCGGCCGGACCGACTAGATGGGTGTAATGTGAAGGATATTCTAAGCCTTCCGTCCCCTTTCTCTCGGAAGTGCACAGTAAGCTCATGCAGTCTTAGAAGGGCACCCTTTTTTCTGCCCGATTTGCATGCGCTTCCATCCTCACCATCCTTGGAGGGTGGGCTGTCAATGTCTGTTGAGAATTCAAACCCACTCTCTTCCTCTGGGGTAATGAGCATCTTGTCGAATCCAGAAGCAGACTTGGTGGCTGTGCTTTCCCAGGCTGCTTCGACCGTGGGTCTGGAGATGGTTTATCCCCCAGCCCCGCGGCCGGACAGACTAGAAAGGTGTTATGTCGAGGATGTAAAGAAGGAAAAACCATCTAAGCCTCCCGTTCCTTTCTTCCTGGAAGTGCACAGTGGCCCTCACTATGCATGCTATGGCTACCTACCAGCGCTACCAAGCGCAGGCGCTGGCCCAGCTGCACAAGGATGGTTCCGACCCGGGACTGAGCATGAGCTCCACAGCGCAACCAACTATGCTTCTGCATTCTACATTCTAGTCGGCTGCGTGTGTCCTGAGAAGTACGATGGTCACATAAGTGGTCCAGGAATGCCTCCTCTGGCTAAACCTGGGTGATATGCGCGATGTTGACAAAGTTTGCTTTCTTAACACACCCATAATCCAGGCTGGCCAATATGGTGACACCGTCAGTGAATTTGCCCAGGAATTCACGCCGGTGAAGGAGCAGTCGGGGACGATGGGTGAGGTCATCTATCAGCGGGATCCTAAGGCCAAGCACCTCTGGCCAGGCGGCTGCACCAAGCATCTCGCAGGCAACCTGCGCCACAGGGTGCCGCTAAGATCTGTAAATGGACCGCGAAGCGTCCCTGAGACGGGCCATCTGGAGAAGAGAGAATTTGCTCTTTCCCCCGTGGAGGACGGGGCTCTTTATCCAACGGCGTAGTTAAAAAAAAAAGAGAGAGAGAGAGCATTTTTCCCCTTCCCCGAATGTGACAGCCCAAACACTGCCAGTCTGGGATGCTATGACTTCCAGCTTGCAGGATCGGTGCACCTCACCAGTGGCTCGCGGAGTGTAGGAGAGCGGTCTCCATTCTCTTGCACTCCCAGCCCCTCCTCTGTAGTCTGGGTGCGAGATGAGAGTGAATCTCTTGCCTCCTGCTCTCCTGTGGGACCCTTGCGATTCCCGGTTGAGCTCGCCCTCTCCGTGCTGCCCCTCTGCTGATATGTCAATAATCGTGCGAATGTAGCCACTTACAGGGGCTCTGCCTGCCCGGTTAGCGCGGGCTGGTCATGCGATTTAATTCGCTAAACGGCCTCCCAAGTTCATGGGTGTGTATTTCACCTGGGTCAGCCCTGTCCGCCCCTGTCTTGCAAGAGGAGATCGCTGTCCTCCTGGCGAAGGATGCAATTGAACCGGTTCCTCCAGCCGAGATGGAGAGCGGGTTTTACAGCCCAAAAAGAGCGGTGGGCTATGGCCAATGCTAGATCTGAGCGTTCTGAGCCGCTGTCTTCACAAGCTGCTGTTCAGAATATTTATGCAGAAGCGCATCCTCCGGTGCGTTCGTCCTCAGGATTGGTCTGCAGCAGTAGACCTGAAGGATGCGTACTTTCATGTGTCCATACTTCCACGCCACCGTTAGTTAAGATCTGCAATGCGTCTGAAGTCGAGCCTGGCAGTACAAATCCTCCCCTTCAGGCTCTCTCTCTATCTCTGCGGGCTTTCCCACAGAGCTCTACCGTGCAGCTGAGCTCTACCGTGCAGCCGATGCATTCACGGCAGTTCGCCTGGGAAAATGGAGACTCCATCCCTGCCTGTCCAGCTGTTATTGGGTGTTATCCAGCTCAATCGGACCTGTACTTCAGCTCTTTCCTCATGATGGCCCCTCCCTGGCACATCCCCTGGAAGCAGGGGATAGGCATCGTTTGGCACCCGTGCCCAGATCTATGTAACCTCTCATGTGGTCCATAGATGGAGCACGGGGGACTTATCGATTAGGTGACCTACCGATTAGGTGGTTAACGCCGTCACTCAGGCTAGAACACCCTCTACGAGGTATGCCTATGCCCTGAAGTGTAGTCTATTCGCTGTGTGGTTACTTTTTTCCCCAAGAAGCACCCCGAGCGTGCCAGATCAGTGTGATGCTATCCTCCTTTAGTTAGTTGGAGCTAAGGATGTCCCCTTCACTCTGAGAACGCGGCGGTGGCGGCGTGCTGGGTAAGCATCATCTCATCATCCAGTTCCCAGAGACGTGAGACGTGGATATTAATTCTATCCTGTTCTCCTCTCATACCCATTTGGAGAGATCTCTTAGGTGAGATCTGCTCGATCACTTCACTTTTTCTGTCCAGGTAGACAGCTCTGCTGGTCGCGTTCGCATCGGTCGATTGGGCGGGTATCTGGAGGCATTTTCGGTCGGCAAAATGTGCCAGCGTTTGGGCCAGCCCACTCCACTTGGGCCAGACCCCAGCCTACCTAGGTGCCCTAGGTTCCTTTGGTGTTTGTTCTAGACTATGTAGTGAACCTGCAAGAGCTGCCCAGGGAAGAGACAGACCCAGCCCCTTTTATTGCTGTGTCCTGTTCGCGCTTTGCATATCATGCAGACCGTACTCAGAGCTAAGATGCTCTGAGCAGCTCTTTTATCTGTTACAATGATTGGCAGAAGGGAAGTGCCATATCCAAACTAAGGTTGGGATAACCCACTGATCAGTGAATGCCATCTCCCTCGCTTATTAGAGCCAAGGCGAGCTGTGTCCCCCGAGGGAGAGAGCGCACTAATAATAATGATAATAACCTCCTCTGTTTCAGCCACCCTGGCAGAGATATTAGTGAGCGATACATTCACCTCGGATAATATAGATGAAGCTGTTCAGATTAGCAATTGCTTCCATAATGTTTTTATTTGTGGCGTCTGTAAAGTTAGCCTTGTTGCTAGCGTGGCTAGCACCCATCGGTGATTCGGGCTGATTAGCCGTGTTTTCATCAATACACATCAATACATGGCTTTTCAGCTTTCTTTTGTTTTGCTGGCATTTTATGTTTTCCCACAACAAGTTTTTTTAGTACTTTTCAAAGACTGTAACGTATTTATTTCTATGAAATTATTGAGATTGACGGAGAGCTACTAAAAACACATCTACTCCATTCACTGCCGCAAGCAGTGCCGGAAGTTTTTACCCCACTTGTCCTCAGGAGTTTGTTTCCACATCACACATGCAAAATCTGAACTTATGGAAAGGGTGCAAGACTGAACTTTGTCGAAAAAATGTCAAATGTCTGCAGATGTCTCCGTTTTTCCCATCCACACTGACATGAAGCAGCATCTGTTTTGATGGGTTTTCAGGGTTCAAAAACTCGGGTAGTGTGGACGGAAGACGTAACTGTGCATACATTAAAAAAAGTTACTGCAGAGTTACTGCATTAATGTTATAGATAAATATATAAATATATATATATATATATATATATATATATATATATATATATATATATATATATTTATTTATTTTTTCTATAAAAAAAAGCGGGAATATCATGCAACAATACAAAACAGTATTGCTGCTTTAGAATATTTCAGACATATGGACACATATTGGATAAGTGGAGCAAAGCCACAGCACACGCAACAACTTGATCTTCCATTGTTATATGAATTTGATAAAAAGTGTGCAACATTTTCAAACATGTTTTTATGCGGGAATGTAGGTGATTTGCTGATAGGCAGCAACGGCTCCTTTAAATACGAGATGAATGTAGCAAATTTTGATGCTCTCGTCAGCAGAGCTGTCAAGGCAGACAGCGTTGCCGCCAGGGCGACCTGAACAAACTTTGATGCTCTCGCGCCTTCGGTGTGAACGCACAGTATCCATAGCAAAACTTATACATTTTAAAACTAAACTGTATTAGTGTAAACGGGACCTAAGAGTTCCTTTGTTTAATTACCACTTTTGTACTTCTGTATTGCCTCTTGTTGAATCGCTGAATGCCTCCTCAAATTGTATGTCACTTTGGACAAAAGTGTCTATTAATTGTACAAAAAAAAAGAAAGTATTGAATTCTAAATTTACTTTTACTTGTATTTCATTGCAGTCAATATAAACACAAAATATTTTATGTTTTCTCTGGTCAACTTCATTTAATTTGTAAATACAAATCCTTCCCTCTTATTCAGACCTGTAAAACATTCCAAAAAAAGTTGGGAGGGGAGCAATTTAGGGCTGGTAATCAGATTAATTAGTTAAATAATGATGTAATTTGAAACAGGTGATGTCAACGGGTGATTGTAATTTTAATTTGATACAAAAGCAGCATCCAAGAAAGGTCTAGTCCTGTAGGAGCAAAGATGGGCTGAGGGCGTTTTACTCACCTTTAATTGATTCCATACCTCTATGACTTTTCTGTTGAACACAAAAAAATATATTTTGAAAAATGTCAGAAACGTGAACTATTACCTGCCATTGTAGGAAAAACAAGTACTTTGGAGGTCAAAGTTATTTTCAAAAGTTATTTTCCAAAATTACTTTTGAAAATAACTGTTTGCTCAACAGAAGAAAAAATATCAAGCAGGTTTGTGACGAAGTTCAAATAAATATCAGAATTGTCATTTTTGGGTGATCTATCCCTTTAACTCTCTTTACTGATGACTTTTTACGGCAGTCTGTGTTTGTGGTATCTGCACTAGTAGAAACCCTAATGCATGTCTTGAGACAATTACGTGTGTTCATGTGCATGCATGTATACACGCACATATACACTTGGGTATTCAGTGTGTGTGTGTGTGTGTGTGTGTGTGTGTGTGTGTGTGTGTGTGTGTACAGCGTGTGTCTGTGTGTTGTATACTGTATGTCTTAAAAATGCAGTTTGTAGAAAAAATACTTTTTTTGTCAAACATTTGTTGCATTTTAGTTTTAAAGTTTCTTTAAAAAATAACTTTTGCAAACAAAACCAATGATTTTTTTCATTGTCAAAAGTAGAAAATGACAAGCAAAACAAAAATCTTAACAAAAGACCAGTGAAAAATATTTTCTTTTTGATGAATTTTATTATAGAATTGATGCTGGTGGTTCATTCTGCGAACTCTTACAAATATACAAAGGAATTGTAGCTCATTTAAAAACAAAAACAGCTTTTACAAAAGTTCTGTAACAAAAATTATATTTAAACTGCCAAAGTGGCTAGTAGGAGCGGCTTCCTAACTCGCCAGAGTGAAAATCTACTGGTTGGCAGGTGTTAATGTTAAGCCTTGTATACTAGTATATATTTTACTCTATATACTCTATATAGTCAATGGACACATGAATATGTAAATGTCATTTTAACTGGTACTGTACTATATTATGCATATAAAAAATATTGGCCAATATATTGATATCTGTATTTTTTACATCCTCTTATAGGTATCTGCCCCCCAAAAAACATAATAATTGGGCCCTAAAAAATACAGGATATGACTGAAAACAGAAGCAGCCTAAAAAATGCCAGCACCAAAATGTTTACTTGGTTTCATCTTTTCAGAGCCCAATCTTGAGTCCCGAGAATTACATTGGAGAATCTGACTGTATGGAACCACAGGATTCAGGAAGAGAGCGAGAATCGCTTAGCGAGTTTAAAACATTCAGGTAAGAGAATGGAACAAAATAAATGTCAGGGTTTTTTTTTTTTTTTTTTTTTGCAATAATAGTCAATTTAAAATCTGTTTTTTTGTTCTGTAGCTCTTACTGTCAGCTATAATTGCAATGTCAGATTAAAGGGCCATGAAACCTTCCCTGTCTCAGCACGGTGTTTTCACAACTCTAATTTGAAAAAAAGTCAGAAAAGTTGGAGAGTCCAGCTTTGTTTAGGTGGGAGTGGCGAAAGAGGTAAGGGTTTGGATGAAAAGGGAAGTTTAATTTCATGCACTACATCTGATTTTTACACCGCCGGCAACACAAACACAGACGCAGGCGAGGTAGACCGTGATCCAGAGAGCAGCATTTACAGTGAATCTAAGAGCTGTGTGGAAGTGGAAGATTTTCCAGTCTATAATATTGTAGTGAAATTACTGTAAACTTAGTAACTGAATCATTTTGACTAAATTTTGTCTTTTTAAAACTGAAAGAGTACTGCTGACAATACTAACTTTGCCATCTGAAAAAACATAAACAAAGAACATTGATCACACACTTATCAAATCCATAGAGACTGTACAATCAACATCAACTAGAACCAAGTCTTTTTTTAAAAAGGAATTTCACCATTTCCAGATTCGAAAAGCTGAGTTAAAAAATGTTCCTTACAAAAATATTTTTGTCGCTTGTTAGCAGACCACTGTAAGGTTCACATGCGAGCTGTGCTCTCATCGCGGGGAAACGGAAACAAAACTTTGTTGAGGCTCATTTATAAACTCAACACTGATGACCTATGTCTCAAAACAATTCTTCTACTACTTGTTTGAGTTACTGTATGGTTGGCAACACATCATAGCGTCTCTCTGAACACTAATGGATAAAAAGAGCATTTGAAGCTATATTATGCATATTAATAAAGTTGCATCTCGTTCACAATAGAGCATGCTGATTGGTTCGAACCAAGTCTTTCTCATGAATTAATGAACAGATGTGCTAAAAACTTAATGACGTCTCTTTGTACATGCTAGAATTTACACAATGATCTTATCGTTGTGACGTTGCTTCAAAATTTCTTTTAAACCAGATTAACGAATTTGCTCTAAACAACCAATTTTCACTTATTAGCAAAATATATGTGTCCTAATAGTGTTTTTAGTAACGAAGGGCATGAATATGGTGTTTTGTGACCCTTAAAATTTAATTTAGTTTATCAATGGCTTTATTTTTGGATATATGTGTCACGTGAGCTGACGGAGGCAACGGAGGCGAGGATCCAAGTGCAGAATATTTTAATATTAGTATAGCGTTTCTTACGGGGCAAATCCAAAAATCAAAGTCAAAAGCAGGCGAGATCACAAGGCAGACACGGAAAATCCAATTACAAAGCAGAGGTCAAAAACACGAATAAACAGGAACAAAGAAAACCATTGCTACTCACAGAAAACAGATAACAGAAAACTAGAGGTAACATGGTAATGTCGCAGTGGGGAATGAGCGTGTGTGTGCTGCTTATGAAGTGTAAGTAATCAGTCGTGATAGACCTCCGGTGGTGCGTGCGCAATCAGTCGTGATCAGAAACAGGAGTGTGTGTGTGTGTGTGTTGTAGTCCTTAAACATGGCTGATTGTAGTTGGTGGAAGTGTGTGTGAACCAGCGATCTCTGACAGCGGAGAGAGCGAGAGAGAGAGAGAGAGAGATCGCTGGCGATCGTGACAATATGGACATATCTTTTTTCAGCAAGCATGCATTAAATTGATCAGAAGTCAAAGATTTATTTACCAATTGCTCAATAAATAAATAACCCAATACTGAGCAATACATCCATTTGCGACATAAATGTTTTGACCACCAAATCAACATAATGTATTAAATAATATTAAAAATAGTAACCTAAAATCAATATGTTTATATAATGGTATTTGAAACAATCAGCTGTCCCATGACTGAAATCAAATAAGGGTGGATGCCATGGTGTTCATTCCTGAGATGTACAACACTTACTGTGATCAGTTAATCTTCCTTTATCTTTAAATACATTTTAAACTCATTCCGATGTGAAGTAATGATCCCGTAGGGTATGGAGGGGGATTGTGAACGAGGCTAGATGGAAATTTTGGTGGCAAGTTTGAATGTTTTTACTAAACTGTGCTGGACAGCATGGATCTAATCCTAAATGATTTATTTTCTTTAAGTAATTTTGGTTTTCATCAGTGGTGACCAGGGGTGGGCGATATGAAAAATTATCATATCAGTATTCTTTCTGATATTAGATTTAATATTCTGCAAGTTGTCTGAGTAATGAATATCTGTATTTAAAACCAGTTATTATAAGGTAACAAAATATAAAATTAAAATTATTGGACAGGGTTCATATGGTCATTAAAACCTGGAAAAATCATGGAATTTTGACATGGCATTTTCCAGGCCTGGAAATTTTTTTGGAAAACAGAAAAATCCACAGTTTTGGAAAAGTCATGGAAAACAGATATCCGTATACTTGAATGTAGGTTCTTTACTTATTTTCTGTCCTTGGCCAACCACATACTCTAACATTATTAGTGTGGTGTAAGCGTTATGTAAATCAATTTTACATAGATATAAATATAAATTTAAACTGAATAGATTATTGCGTGTTTTACAATATGCTGTAATAAATTTGAACATGGATTGTTTTTCTTATACCATGCATATATAGACATATGTACTATTAAAGTCAATTGTTGCTTTTTTTTTTTTTTTTTAAGATTTTTAAAAGTATATTTTGTGTTCAACTGAAAAATTGTCTGAAAATGGAGGGAAAAAAAGTGTCTATAGAAGATGAGAAGTCTAAAATAAAATATCTTAATATCTTAATTTTGGAAGATGAATGAAGGTATTTGGGGATTGGAACAACATGAGGGTGAGTAAATAGTAATAACAGAATTTGATCATTCATTTGATGAATTTCCCCTCGTTACGGCACCCTTGTTCCTTAATAAAGGGACCTTGATAACCCATTGTAGTATGCCAAAATAGTTTTTGTCTTCAGAAAAAGTATTTGCCTTCAAATATACAAAAGTGTCCAAGGTAACTTGTATTGAATTGTATATTTTTATATTTATTCTAATGTAATATCCCAAGTTTCTTGCTTAATCTGCAATATGTCAAAACCTGGCAGCTATTTAGAACAAAATGAAATAAAATGATTTTAAAGCAGACCATCAGTTTAAAGTTTATTTGTAATGTAGATTATTTGTAATGTAGCAAGTCTTAAGTTTGAAAAAAAAAGACATACAAATGTACATACATTTTGAAAATGGGCATAAAAAACATGGGTATACTTAACCATAACGCTAACCCTAACACTTTTATAAGAAAAAGATAAGAAAAAATGTGCATAAACTACGTTAGAAACACTTTCATTAAACAAATTCCATCATGAACATTAAAAAACGTCATGTAATTTTGTTGTAAGAGATCTTGTGATGATAAAAATATGTGTGAATGGACAAACAAGCAGGCTAACCACATTGTAAAACAACTGAAATGTTGTTTTGGTCATTCTAAAATGTCTTTACCATTTCAGTATTAGTGTTATCATATTATTGATTACCTGCAAAATTGTCAAGAGCATCTGTGCTTCATGTCTCATGCCATCAAACACCAGTTCCAGTTTTGTGCATTGATTTAATTTGCATCTTTGGATGGAAACACAGCTAATGGCAGATAAACAACATCAACCTGAACTTCACTATAACTTTTCTTTGCTATTCCAAAACCGCATTCTGACAGATATAAATTTTAAAACAATGTTAGTCATGCAAAGTGTTCTTTTACGAATGGGCTATATGCACAGAAAAAATGAAAAACTTCAGCCACTAAAAAATCTTCTGGTGAAAGTTTTGTGACAATTTTCAATTTCATAAGGTACCTTTTACAGCATCGATAATGCAATTGAGTCAAAACATAGTCAGTTAAATAGACCTAAGGATTCATTCAGTTGTTCAACTAAATATGAATAAAGGTTGTTTAAAGGGGTCTTTAGCTAAATCCGATTTGTTATTTCAAATGTAGAATCCAGAGAACATGGCCACATAGGGAGCCACCCATGATTTTATAGTTTACAAAGTTAGAACGCAAAGAAATAAATAATAAGTAATTGAATGTCTTCCTACTTTTGTTATTTGAAATTTCATATACTGTAACGCCACGCATTAGGCCATGCTTCCTTGCGAAGTATTGCCAGTTTACCTGCCTTACCAAGCGTTGTTCCTAGTGACTTTCATGACTGCTATTCTGTGTATGAAAATGAAATGCCGACTGACCCAGCAGAGGCTCGAACCAGCAACCCTCTTGCTGTGAAACGACAGCACTACCTACTGCGCCACCATGTCGCCTATTTTGTTTATTATTAATGATAAAAATAACAACAGCAATAATAATAGCAATTTTATTTAATAATAACATTAAAACATGTATTAGCTCATTTAACATTAATGTAGACCTTAGTATCATATTTAAAATCATCAATTGGCACAACCCTAATACTGATTAGCATAAAACCTGGTTTATCTCATCATCTGTATATCTCAATAGTTGTCCACTGTGGAAAACTTTTGCTTCCTCAAAGCATAAAGAACTGATTAGTATGCAGTCTCTGGCGCCACCTTTTAGTGGAACAATGTTAACATCAATGGAAATGGAAATATCATAAACGCATTGAATTAAAAGGTTTTGGAAAGTGACATAAAGCTTCTCTGTGATGGTACCACAAGGCAGCACTCATTCCTAGAGGGGGTGTAGACTTCAGGAGCAGGTGGAGGTAAGAGAGTGCAGTGCCAGTGGCTATTCTGTAAGCAAGCATCAATGATTTGAACTTGATACGGGCCCTGACTGGTAACCAATTCAGAGAGATGAGGAGCGGTGTTACAGTACATGCTGTCTTGGGCTCATTGAAAACCAGATGAGCTGCAGCATACTGGATCATGTATAGAGATTTAATATAAAGGTATATTTGGTGCAAAACTATCAAGCAGCTTTAAAAGTGTCATTTGTAGTTGTAAAGAATAGCCAAAAATGTGTATCAGTAAATTTGTACTCACAGTAGAAATTTTTATTCACTGAGCAAATTTGCAAATGTGTAAGTATTTTTTCAAGTCCTTTTGTTGATATCCACAAATCCTATTGGACGAATCACAAATAAATAAAAAAAAGCAATTTTTCAAAAACAAAAAAAATATATTTACTTCTGCGTGTTTGTGTAGACTGGAAGAATATTCTTGAAAGCAAACTGAGACAAGCAACTGAAAATGAAGAACTTTTTAACAACTTCAAAAATGTCTACAACTTCAAGTGCAGATAAGGCCACAGGTATTGTGACAAGTTAAAGACAGATATTCTTCCATGGTCATTTATGAAGGAACTGGCACTCTCAAAATGCTGCTGTTGCACTGACTGGCGACATTGAAATCCATTTGCGCTAAACCCCAGCCAGCTGAACCCAGATTGCTTGCTGCATGCTAGACCAATTACGTTTTAATACACCCATATAGATAAAAAGTATTGACAGGCAAGATATCTCGCTATTTTTGACTTTTCGGAGCCTGTCAAGTCCTTCTTTTTACCCATTTTGCCAAAGGAAAGGAAGTTTCTCGTTTATGATTTTGCTCTGCCTGCCCTGACTCACCGCCTGTAATTGGATTTACACTTTGGATGATCTTTGTAAGACTGTATACTCCTCTTTCGACCATTGCCTGTAACCATTCTCTAATATAGCTGTGTTTGGAACTTTACTTTGCTGGCAGCGCACATCCTTTTTTTTATTTATTTCTTAATGTTTGTTGTGATAGTTTTTTTATTGTCATAGTTTTGTCTTGTCATTATTCTTCAAAATTGAATAAATTTTTTAATTGCCATGTTTGTTTAAAGGTAAATTATTTGGCATTTACAGCATGTAGTATATAAAAATGGTTTATTAATATTTTTATTATGATTATGGTTATCATTGTGTATGGTATATTATATATTTTTAAATACAATAACCTCAAAAACCATGTGGTCTAAAGGTATCAAACACATTTTCAAGAATAGTATTCCCTTTACTCTATAAGACATTACGTTAGGGATAGAAACCAGGCACAATTCACATATTATAAATATAGATTTGTGACTAGTCAAAATGGAATTAGACATATCTCCATTTATATAAACACAATTAAAAAATCTTAATGTTTAATTGTCAAAACTTTGCAAACTGCAAACTTTGAATGTTCATATCTTCTTAAATGTGTATCTTGACATTGTTTTCCACCCCTCTCTCTGCTCAAAAACTCTGCTCAAAATTAGATCCCAGCACTTTCAGACGACTGAAGTGTATTAAGTACAAAATTACTTTATACATTTTTTTTTACTTAAAGTATACCAGTATATAGGGTGCCCCAAATTTTGTTGTACTAATAAATTGGACTAATAAATAGCATACAGTAAGTACTTCACCTCACTATGTGTGATTTGAGTATGTTATTCTTTCCAGTTTACGCAAGAGGAACCGCAAGGAGCGGATAGCGAACACTGCACAAAAGGTGCAGCAAATGAAGATGAAATTGAGTGATTCAGAGAAAAAGAGAGAGAACTGGCTGTTCTGGAAACCAATTCTACTTAATGTCGGCGCTGGTGCAGCTGTGGCATTTGGACTCTGCATATGCTGGGCCTTTCTATCCCAGTAATTGTCGCACAGATAATTTTTTCTGTTTTTTATTTTGTCCAGAGACACAAATTGTTTTCTTGGTAGGTGCTTGGATATTTCTGAATAAAGACATATTTAGGAATGTTTACAAGCATTCATACCCAGATATTCTACATGTTTTGATGAATGTTTGTGTCATGTAGTTATTATAGTGTAATGAATGTAGTTCAACTTTTGTAATACCATCTTGGTAAGTTTTCAAGGCCTGACAGTTTTCACTGTACAGTATTCTGCCTGCAGCACGGTGTTTAATAGTAGTCTCCACTTGGTTCTGATGATTGTATTTATTTGATGCTTTTTCTCTTCAAATTTCCACTTGGAAATTCATAGAGTGACTCATTCATTTCTACAGGTTAAAGGTCCGCGAGTTTCTATTCATGTTTCCGATTCAAGATCTTTTAGTAATAAACTGACTAGATTTACCCATGTAATAAGTGGTTTGGTTTCCACTTGTACATGAATGTAAATAATACATTTTACTTACAAAATATTGCTGTTTTTGTATTATTTTGTTAATTATTAATTTTGTTGATTATTAAGGGTTTGTGCATATACTCTACAAAACAAAAACAATGGTATTGCAACAGGCCTAAGTCAGGGTTCCCGCGGGTCCTTAAAAAGTCTTAAAAAGTCTTAAATTAAAATCCGGGAAATTAAGGTCTTAAATTGTCTTAAATTTACCGTAAAGTTGCTGTAGGTATTAAATTTTTAGCCGGTGTGTTTAATGACGATAGGAAAGCACAGTGGTCCACCGTAAAACATCTAATAGTTGATCAATTTAGTATGTGTGAAACGAGTGAAATGACAGTCTCCGCGATTTATCAGCTTATTACGGTAAGTCGGCTACAGATGCTGACGTCGGTCTGCGCATGCGTGTTGCCATTACAAGCGCGGTTGTCGTGGTGAGGTGACCATAGGGCTTAAAGCCGTCGAGTCGCTCATGAAAGGAGAAAAGCACCAGTGGTACGTTCCAGCAGCTAATCATAGCAGGTCCAGGTTAATCCTTGCATTGTTTGCAGCTCGACCTAAGTTCAGTTACTAGTTCGTGTTCATGTTACTAGTTCAGACGCGACGCCACCTCACAGTCGGCTATGACAAGTTTCACTTCACCGCCAGACACCCGAAAGTCAGGTACTGTGAGTTCTCCATACCAGGGGTTTTCAAACTTTTAGGACACACGCCCCCCCAGTTTGGCCAATTTCACTCGCGCCCCCCTCTCCCCAGAGCCAAAATTAATAACCATGTGTAAACATTCACATACTACTTGCTACGTTTAAAGTGCATAGCACAGGGGCGTCGCGAGACCCAATTTGAAAAGCGCCAGTGCCCCAGTAAATGCTTTGAGATATAATTAACTTCATATGCAAAGTGTATTTATTAAGACTGGTAATCCCAGAATAAAGATGTTATTCTCTGTGCAACGATGGTGAAAGCAGTGTAGTATATGTGTGTATGTCTGTGTGTGTGTATATATATATATATATATATATATATATATATATATATATATATACATACATACATACATACATACAAACATACACACAGAGAATACAGCAGGGACCAAGATGGCAACTTATCACTAAATAGAATTCCATTAGAAAAAGATAAAAAGGAAAAGAGAAGGGAATTGGTGGACCTAGACAATGTAATTGAGAAGATGTCAAGAGAGATGCCAATATGTCTTGAGGAGAATTTGGGATGTTACAAAGCAAAGGGTTTCTCTAATTAAAACTCATGTAATACCATTTGTGTTCTCTAACAGTTATGTAGATTATTTGTCAACATTTTGGCTTGTGAAAGGCTGTTTTGAGGACTTTCATTATTGAGCTTATTTTCAGTATTCTATTCTATATGGTTCCTTAATACAAGGCATTGTGTTGTTTAGTGTAATCCAACTTATCTATGTTATGTTGGCTCTGTTCTACATCACAAAGGAACAAAAAAAAAAAAGAATAAGCTCTCAAAGTGTTTTTGCTTTTTTTTTTTTTTTTTACTTACCAAGTTTACGCATTGCACATAATTTATACCAAATGAAAAACTTTAAAGTTTTGATTTCCATTCTAGGAGGCAATAAATTGAAAAACCTTCATTCATTCATTTTCTTTTCGCTTAGTCCCTTTATTAATCCGCGGTCGCCACAGTGGAACGAACCGCCAACTTATCCAGCACCTGTTCCACGCAGCAGATGCCCTTCCCAGTGGCGCAAAAAGGGGGTATGCAATATATGCAGCGCATAGGGGCGCCACACATAGGGGGGCGCCATTGTGCCAAAACTATTTTTGAAATTATCTTTATTAAAAGTTTTAAATAATAAAAATAAATTAATATTTTTGGTTAAAAATGTTTATCCTGTATTTTATATGAATATAATATTCATATAAATAACATTATCGCCACCCAGATTCCGAATGGGCCTACTGAATATATTTCAGACAAGATAGAAAATAATATTTGGATTAAAAAATTCCCCTATATAAATTTTATATTATAACTATTCTTAACCCTGTTAAAACTGACACATAAACAAATAGTCAGAATAGTCATATTTTCTGGAACTGAGATGTTTATTAATCCTTCTATCAAGATCCATTTTTATACCATATACATGTTTTTATAAATTTATTATGAATCTTATTGATACATCAGGCCTTTTGGTTTCTTTTTTTGCTTAAAACTAATTCAATTTAGTTTGCCCATGACATTTTAATAAAATGGCAGTTTGTCTTTATTTTTACAGTTTAGTCTTTTTTATTTCATTTTGTGAGAGGTGTAATAGTTTCAGTCAATTGTTCATGCAAAGACAGACCTGACACCTCTCATAGTATGCATGTGTGAAGTGATTGCATTTTTAAGTATTTTTTGCCCTTTAGGACTCCCATATCTATCATTTTGTTTTAGCAAAAGTACAAAAAGTACAAAACCAAGGTATGTCAAGGTGCTATAATCATTTACTGTGACTGTTTAACTTTGACATGTTGATGAGGAAAAAAAGGGGGGGGCAAATCTTGAACCCGCATACCCCTCAGTTAATGTGCTGTTGCGCCCCTGGCCCTTCCAGCTGCAACCCATCCCTGTGAAACATCCATACACACTCATTCACACTCATACACTACGGACAATTTAGCCTACCCAATTCACCTATACCATATGTCTTTGGACTTGTGGGGGAAACCGGAGCACCCGGAGGAAACCCACGCGACCACAGGGAGAACATGCAAACTCCACACAGAAATGCCAACAGACCCAGCCGAGGCTCAAACTAGCGATCTTCTTGCTGTGAGGCGAACGTGCTACTCACTACGCCACCGTGGCGCCCAATTGAATAACCTATTCTAAAGAAATTATGACATTTTTGGGTCTTAAATTGTATTTGTTGAGGTCTTGAAAAGCATTAAATTTTACTTTTAAAATGGTGCAAGAACCCTGCTTTAGAATCTCTCAGACTTTGTGTGACTCCATCTCTGCAGGTGCTTGTTATTTTTTCTTCCAATGCCTTCCACAGCACTTAGAGGGAACTCAAAGATTTAAACTTTCCAGAAAGTCGGATCCATCGATCTTCTTCAGCCTCTGTTTGCTTCACAACATTGGCACTATCTTTCAGCGAGGCATTAAACCACTTGCCCAAACACTAGATATGCCTCTCTTCGATTCAGTTCAATTCAGTTATATTCATGTTTATTTATAAAGCACTTTTACATTGTGGATTTTGTCAAAGCAGCTTAACATAGAAGTTCTAGTAAATTGAAACTGTGTCAGTCCAGTTTTCAGAGTTTAAGTTCATTTTAGTGAAGTTCAGTATGGTTTAAATTTCACTACTGAAAGTACAAACACCGAAGAGCAAGTCCGAACTAAGCAAGCCAGTGGTGACAGTGGGGAGAAACGAACTTTTTGCTTCATACTCATGATGAAGAGGATAGGAGAGTCAATGTCCTCCAAATGTTCAAAAGGCTCAGCTTTTAATTCTGCTGTCACTATAGCCCTTGCAGAAGTTGAAGAAGCTAAAGCCAAAGGTAAATATGCTGATAAGGAGATGCAGATAAAGATGCAAAGGGCACGTTTGGATGCAGAGAGAGCTTGTTTAGAGGCACAATTGGCAGTATTGGATGTTGAAAGTTAAGCTGCTGTGGCAGTAGCCAAAGCTGAAGCACTTTCGACAACACTAAGCAGTGACAAATTATCAAGTCATAAATGCAGCAAGCAACTTACCTCAGGCTCTTATGCCACTACTGAAAGAACTAACGAGTATGTGCAAGAACAAGCTAGACTGCAAGCTGATAATCAACTTGATATACCCGCACCAACGGAAGTGTGGTGGCAGCCACCCCCACCAGCGGAGCCATTTCATACGAGTAAACCACAACTGCCACCATATAAATTAGAGGAACACTATTCAGCCGATGTCGAACAATGCTGGGATGTTTCAGGGAACGTCCCAGACAAAGAAACACATACTCAGTGTAAAGGACCCAAAGAAGCTTTCGAATTTACTCCTTATGCTGACGAGTTTGACCATAAAGTGTCACAGTATGTAAAGCCCTCTCCGTCTGTCAAACACAGACAAGATCCTTACTTCACTTATGTGAGACCACCCGATAATCCCAGCCATTTGACAGCTCATGCATGCTCACATCATACCAGGCAGTCACAAGATATGAATAGGAATGCCAACAGCTACCCCCAGATCAAGTCGTATGCTCCAACCCCACCTCGTGTTCAATTTCACACGAGCACACCTCATATAAACACGGGTGCTAATAAGGACATGTCTGACCTAGTTAGGTTCATGGCAAGAAGAGAAATAATTTCCACAGGCCTATTACAATTTGATGATCTTACTGAAAGTTATAGATCTTGGAAAGCATCATATTTTACTGCCACCAGGGATATTAATCTATCAGCTAAAGCGGAGATGGATCTTTTGGTCAAATGTTTACTAGCAGATTCTTGGGAGCAAGCTAAACGCATCAGAGCGGTGCATGTGGAAAACCCCGACAGAGGTCTCTCTATGATTTGGGAACATTTAGATGACTGTTTCGGTGCACCAGAGGTCGTAGAAAGCTCACTACTCATGAGACTGGAGAGTTTTCCAAAGATTTCAAACAAAGACTGGAGGAAACTCGGGGAGTTAGGAGACCTCCTAATGGAGCTTCTGGTAGTGAAATCTGAAGGAATGCTTCAGGGTCTTGCATGCTTGGACATAGCTCGTGCCATAGCCAGCATAGTACAAAAACTACCTTTTAACCTACAAGATAAATGGATGACTCTGGGCTATACTTTCAAACAACAACACAGAGTACCTTTCCCTCCATTTTCTGTGCTGGTTAACCTTGTTGTAGAGCAAGCCAGGATGCGCAATGATCCTAGGTTTACTCTTCACTTTCAGTCTGATCATTCAAGGCCAGAACACCCCAGGGCCACCAACAGAATGTCCATATCAGCTTACAAAACAGACATCTCCGCTCAAAGGACAACGACTGGTGAAATTGAGGTAAACTTAGCAAAGTTTTGTCCTATTCAAAACCTCTTTATCCGTCTGTGAAAGCTCAAACACTCACCAAAGACTATGGCGGGGAGAAGATAGAGCATTCTGAAAATGATGTGTCTACCAAATGCACAGAAGTCTGTGGTAGTGGTTTGAGCAGCAAAACATGCTCCAAAATCTGTCTTGTGTCAGTGTTTCCAACAGATCAAATGGAGAAAGCCATCTGGGTTTATACCATCATCGATGACCAAAGTAATCGATCTTTGGTGAGATCTAAATTCTTCGATGTTTTCAATGTGGATTGTGACAGCTTTTCTTATTATCTTAAAACTTGTGCTGGGGTCTCTCAAAAGACAGGGAGGAGAGCACATGGGTTTCAAGTTGCGTCAATTGATGGTGGTATTATTCACTCTTTACCTACCTTAGTAGAGTGTGATGACATCCCAGATGATCGTTCTGAGATAGCCACCCCTCAAGTTGCTCTTCATCATCCACATTTGAAGGATATTGCTAGACATATACCAGAAGTCGACCCAGATGCTCCAATCATGATGTTGCTTGGAAGGGATATCATAAAGGTGCATAAAGTGATGAAACACATTAATGGACACCGTGATGCCCCTTATGCTCTGAAGTTAGATCTTGGTTGGGTCATAGTAGGCGACGTCTGTCTAGGAAACGTGCACAAGCCTGATAAAGTTAATGTTTTCTTTACCAACACACTGGATAATGGTCTCCAATCACTTTTCAAGCCATGCCTCAACATTTATCACATCAAAGAAAATGCTTGTGGTCAAACTTCAAGTGTTCAAACTCGAGCTATTGCTGCAAAACCTGGTTGGGAAGAGGAACATCACACTCAAGGGGATGTCTTTAGACAAACAAAGGATGATGAGAAGCTTGCTCTGTCTGTCAACGACCAGACTTTTCTCCATATCATGGAGAAAGGTTTCTACAAAGATGAGAGGAATAGCTGGGTTGCTCCACTTCCATTTAAACCGGAGACACAACGCCTACCAAACAACAAGGCACAGGCCTTAGTTCACTTCAGATCTCTGGAGCGGTCCTTTTCCAAGAAACCTCTCATGAAAGAACACTTTTTTGCATTCATGGAAAAGATAATGGCGAAAGGGCATGCAGAGATTGCCCCACCACTTAAACTTCAGGATGAGTGCTGGTACTTGCCTCTTTTTGGTGTTTGTCACCCGAAGAAGCCAGATCAGATCAGGGTGGTCTTCGATTCAAGTTGTCAGTTCAACGGTGTGTCACTGAATGACGTACTTTTGAAGGGCCCAGATCTAAATAACGGGCTTCTTGGGGTGCTTTTGCGCTTTAGAAACGAAGCTGTAGCAATCACTACGGATATTCAACAAATGTTCCATTGCTTCCTTGTCAGGCCAGAGGACAGGAACTTTTGTAGGTTCTTCTGGTTTGAAGATAATGACCCAGAGAAGAATGTCATCGAGTACAGAATGAAAGCTCACATCTTTGGGAACAGTCCTTCTCCTGCTGTGGCAATTTACGGCCTTAGACAAGCAGCAAAAGAGGCTCAGCTAGAGTTTGAAGCAGATGTTGGAAGGTTCGTAGAAAGTAATTTCTACGTGGATGATGATTTAAGATCGTTACCATCTGCAGCAGCTGCGATTAATCTCCTCAAGAAGACTTAAGCAGCCTTAGCCAGGTCCAATTTCAAACTGCACAAAATTGCTTCCAACAGCAAAGAAGTTATGGACGCATTTCCGCTGGACGATCAAGCTAGTACTCTTACGGACATGGACATAGGTAACGGTGCAGCGCCAGTACAGCGTACTCTTGGAGTAAGTTGTAATCTCCATACTGACACATTCACGTTTCATCTGTCATGTGATACTAAACCATTCACACGTCGTGGTGTCCTCTCAACTGTGAACGGCGTATACGACCCCTTTGGGTTTGCAGCACCAGTTGTGATCCACGGGAAGGCTCTGATAAGAGAACTCATCACTGATTCCTGCGACTGGGACGCTCCTTTGCCTGTAGAAAAAAGGGAACCTTGGCAACAATGGAAAAATTCTCTTCAAGAGCTTCAACACTTCCAAATACCAAGATATTACACAAAAGACTTCTCTTCTGAAATTTCACACAAAGAGCTTTGCTTCTTTTCAGATGCTTCTGTCTCAGCCGTAGCTGCAGTAGCTTATCTTAAAAGTTCAAGCCCTGATGGAAACTGCAAAATAAGCTTCATCTTGGGAAAAGCCAAGCTAGCTCCTCGGCCAGAGCTAACCATCCCCCGACTGGAGCTTTGCAGTGCGGTGTTAGCTGTGCAGATATCTGACACTATACTGTCTGAGATGGATACAGAGTTTGACATTTTGAACTTCTTTTCAGACAGCAAGGTTGTACTTGGATATATTCATAACGAGAAGCACAGGTTCCATGTTTTTGTGAATAACCGAGTTCTAAGAATTAGGAAAAGCATTTTGTTCCTAGTGAGCATAATCCAGCAGACCATGCAACAAGATCTGTACCTGCAGCCTGTCTAAAAGACACAATATGAATTACTGGTCCATCATTCTTGTCTAGCTGGAACCAGACATGCTCCTCCTCAGGCCCATTTGATCTTGTTGGTCCTGTGGCTGACGTTGAAGTCCAAGCAGAAATATCGGCATTTGTCACCTTAATGAAGGACAGTCAGTTAAGCTCTAAGCGCTTTGAGCGCTTCTCCAATTGGAAGGACCTCATTCGTGCTATTGCATGCCTAATACACATCGTACGGACCTATAAAGGAGAGCTGGATAAAGAAGGGAAAGGCTGCAAAGGGTGGCATCATTGTACAGTCAGTGTAGATGAATTAAGCCAAGCAAAGAATATCATCATACGTGCTGCGCAACAGGAAGCTTTCATGGAGGAATTCAAATGCATCAAAGATAACAAGAATCTCCCGAAAAGCAGTCCACTCTTCACGCTTAACCCCCTCATAGATGAAAATGGTCTTATGAGAGTCGGTGGTCGTATGCCTCGAGTGAACACTGGAATTGATGAAAGCAATCCCATCATCATTCCGCGACTACACCACATAGCAATCTTGATAGTGAGACATTACCATGAACAATCACAGCACCAAGGGAGGCACTTCACAGAAGGTGCTGTTTGTATGGCAGACTTTTGGATCTTGGGTGCTAAAAGATGCATATGTTCCCTGATCTTTGGATGTGTGATTTGTCGAAAACGAGATAGCTAATCTGCCTATGGATAGAGTCAACACTGAACCCCCATTTACTTACGTAGGAACTGACTTGTTTGGTCCTTGGACCATTTCTGCCCGCCGCACTAGGGGAGGACTCGTCTACAACAAGAGATGGGCAGTGTTGTTCACCTGTTTAACAATCAGAGCTGTCCATATTGAAGTAATGTAGTCTATGGACACATCTTGTTTCATAAACGCCTTAAGACGCTTCATTGCCATTCATGGTCTGGTAAAGCAAATGCGTTCGGATCGAGGAACTAATTTCGTGGGAGCATGCAGAGAACTGGGCATCCCCTCCAACTTGGACAAACTTAAGGTCACAAAGTTTCTTGCAGATCAAGGATGTTCATGGATCTTCAACCCTCCCCATGCTTCCCATGAATGATTGGCATGACTCAGAGGATTTTGGACTCAATGGTGCTGCAACTGGGATCATCAAGAATCTCACACGAGGTCCTTGTTACATTCATGGCAGAGGTGGTGACAATAATAAATTCTAGACCCTTGGTACCGGTTTCTATGGACCCAGAAGACTCTCTCATACTTACCCCCTCAACATTACTCACTCATAAGTATGGTCCTTGTCCTTGTCCATCAGGAGAGTTCGATTATGCTGACCTTTACAGAAAGCAGTGTAAACCGGTTCAAAGTTTGGCATCTACCTTTTTGGCCATGTGGAGAAAGCAATACCTCTCCACATTGCAACTTGAAAGATATAGCAAACGAGAAAAACAGACATCAAGGAGGGCAGTGTGGTTCTTATGAAAGACCAATTTTCTAAACGTAATCAGTGGCCTTTGGGGCGCATTGTACGAGTGTTCCCAAGTGAAGATGGAAGGGTACGAAAGGCGGAGATCAAGGTCGAGGACAAAGAAGTGTCGAAAATATTCATTAGACCCATAACTGAAGTGGTGATGCTCATTCCTCCAGACTAATACTAGGACTGGTTTATCCTTCTCATAGTTTAGTTGTGTGTTTGGTATCTTGCGATACCAGACAGGGAGTGTCATGTGTGATACTAGTTTAAGGGTGCTGGCTCCTTTAAGAGTCACTTGTTGATGATGTCATCAGTACAGGGCTAGCATCAGTCTGTTGCAATCAGGAAAGCAGCCTGCTATTGTAGATATCTCATTCTCAGCCATCTGCTACATTTCTTGTTTTACGAAAGCATCGTTGGTATGTAATCTTATGTTAAAGTATATTTCACAGTTATTTGATGGTATTTTCAGATACAGACTTTTAGATGAACCTTTACTCAGACATGTGCGCTGTGATATGTTGATTGTGTTATGCTCTGATGAGTGAAATATGTTGCTGTTACATACAGTTTAGTATTTGTTTCGATCTAACATGATGCGGTTTAGCCAGTATACAGTTTAGAATAAGAGATATCCGGTATTGCAGTGTTTTGTATGCATAAACGTATGCACACTGTTGTTTCATGTGTGCTTATGTGACATTAGCAATACGTATGTCAAATATTTCCTTTCTTTTAGTTTATCTAAATTCACTTTGTTCTTTTCAGTTTTGCCCTACTTCCTGTCACCAAATAAACGAAGTGAGCAGAGTATCCGCTTCAGCGTGGTGATTGGCAGAGGAGTTATCTGTCTGTTAACGTATGCAAGGAGCATTGGGTGGCAGAACATCCTACAAAGACCCATCCATAAACGTTGCCTGTTGGCAATAAAGAGTGATTGAAAGGTTCATAATGTGAATATTTAATGTAAATTTAAAAAGAAGGGGGAAATTAAATGTTTACTTTTATTATTAACAACTGAAATTTTCTAATTTACAATTATGCTTATTGTTTTCCTTTACACTGTAAATTGTAACTTTATGGATTCATATTGGGCTCCTTAAAATTTAGAAATATATTGATTGTGAAATCTCCAATCAGGGGCTGGATGACAGAGGCCTTAATTTTTTAATGTAATGTATTAATTATTGTATTTTATTTTTTATGTTTTATTATTTTTTGGTTTGTGTTTTTTGTCAGCTGTAGTGCTGGCACATATGGGGCATACCAGTCACTGCACTGTAGGAAAGTCAATATCAGCTGAACCAAATAAGCTAAAAGTATGCCAGTGGGATGGGCGTTTGTGATCATTTTTCATTTCGATTAATCCACAGGTTTGAGAAGCGATTAATTGAGGGGGTGGAGCTAAAGCAAGAGGCGGGGCGTGTGTGCGTCAAAGCGACAATTAAATAACATCACATTAAAAAAATGTATTTTAAATAAAGCCTTGTTAAATACGTTGTTGATAAAACTATGACAGTATTCAGAAAACAATTAAATCAACCACTGGGTTTTTTCACTGGGTTATGAAAAAATCACCTTCAATATTGGTTAACACAGTAAACCTTTAAGGAAACGTGAGACATGTAGGTTTTCTACATGACACATTGTAAATAAAAATTAATCAAAGCCTAGCGAAACAATATCTAAATGGGAGCAAAAGGGGGCTGTAGAGTTTGTGCCCCCTCAGTTTTCATAAAGCATAACGTCATTCCAACCTTCAGATTACAAATTTAAAAATTGTATATGATGAAAAGGCAATTAAAATATCAAAAAAATGTGAAATTAAAGCAATAGTCCAGAGATCTCGTCCCCGCGTCAGGCCAGGGTGTGCCTGTATAAGCACGCATGCAGCGGCGGAGGCGCACTCCAATTAACTTGTGAAAACTGTGTGACGGTCGTCATACTATTTTATTCCCGTTATTATGTGGGCAAAGTGTGATTGGATCATAACTGTCAGCTTATACAAAGTTATTTAGAGCGCCTTGGATGATGGTCTGGTCTCACTCTCTCTCATTCATTCTTTGTCACGCAGACAGCATGCAGGTGATTCCGGGTCACGAGGTCATGCTGCTGTGTGTTTGCAGAGAGCACGGTTGTTTGTTTGTAGCCCGATTGCTGTGTGTTTGCAGAGAGAGCAGTGGTTTGTTTGTAGCCTGATTGCTGTGTGTTTGCAGAGAGCGCGGTTGTTTGTTTGTAGCCCGATTGCTGTGTAAAAGTTTGGCCTCATAATAGCAGTTCTTATTCTGAAACAGTTGCGGTGTTCCTTAGAGTTAGGTGCGCGATCAGTTAGCATATAGATTTTTTTATTGTAGTTAATGGCCGTAAAAAAAAAAAAAAAA
>CAIGQQ010027765.1:0-11931 GCA_903798035.1 Danio albolineatus
TGTGATGGAAGGTCCTAAAAATGCCATTGATAATGTGAGACAAAGAAAATATAGGAGGCCGCTCCTTTATTTGGATCTTCCTCTGTTCGAGCAGTTAGTTTGCTCTGACTTTGTCAATAGTAAACACAAGGCGCGATGTGTCAAGCAGAGTACGCGCCGGACTAGAAGACTAGCGGAGACGGCTATGGATGGACCTTCACCTCTCCCTGAACTATCTATGCGTCTGGCAAATGTTACCCTCCATGCTTGACAATCGCTGTGTAAAACTGTCTTTATGTTGACTCAGTAATCAATGTGGTATCGATATATGACTTGAGTATATTTGGGATAATCATAAATTCCGTCCCAAGACCTGACCTATTCGGTTCCCTGAACAAGAGGAATTTGTAATTAAGTTTTGACCAGACTATCTCCTGGTCCTTGCTGATCTATAACCTTTTGTATTTACTATGTGTAGAACCCAAATGATGTATGGGGTGTGTGAGTGCATGAGCCTAATCCTGTGTGTCAAAATCACTTGTGATGTATTAGGGAACCTTGACCTTAGAAATAGTTGTACACGTAGCTGAAGGTATATAAGCTGAAGCATACCAATCAGCTTTGCGCTTCCTGACTTCTCTATGCTGGAGTTGGTCGCCCTTTAGCCTCAACGGAGGTTAAAGTAAGGATTTTGATTTCTGTTATTTGTATTTGTTTGTTCTACTTTTTCACTGGATTTATTTTGTTAATAAAAGTATATTTTATTAATTTACTTCGCTGGAGTGGACATTGAAGTCATTTTCCAGAGAACCCATCAAGATTGCCTGTGTGGTAATGTATTATTCTGATTTGTTTCTTTGAGCAATTACATTATAAATTATGATCCTTTAACTAAACCCTGGCTAAGGAATATAGACTAGGGAGGATCCTGGTTTAACTTTATTTAATAGGGGTATTAAATAAAGGCGATCCAGTACATGGAGGCCCCAGCGAGGAACGTAATTATATTGTAAAAAGAAACAGAAATAGGAATAGAGAGAGAAAAGTGGGGGACGCCCTACAGAAAAAATCTCTCGAAAAAGGTATAGAATAAGTGCACATAGACCAAAAAGGATCTATATTCTATACAACCATGACTTCGACAGACATACAAATCCATCTAATCTCAGAGGAGTAATTGAAAGTGCGTAAAAAGGAGAGTCCTTTGCACGTTTCAACTCACTCATGTACAATAGGTAATTGCGTTTACATAGGCGCAGACGATCAAGAAAATGGCTGGCAGGAATTGTGCGACGCAATAGATAAAGCGACGGGCACTGGTGAGACAGTAGAAGTAATTCTACATAACCAAAACGGCCCAGCACACTACCCAGAGCGGTTCAGAGGCAGGATTAAACTGTTAAGAATAACACAGCTGTAAATCCTGAATTATATGCAGAATCGGAAAATGAAAGATCCGGTTCTGTCTTGGGTGATCAGGCTCTCGCCAGCGCCCAGTACCTATCAGAGGTTACCTTCCTACCCCAGAGAAAGGGGAGGGAGACTGAGACAGGCGCAAAAGAAAGGGTTTCCCTGCAAAGGGAGAAACCACAAGCAAGCCGCATAATGAAGTATGCAGGAAGAAGGAGAGGGCTAAAAAGAGTCCATAAATTATAGAGCTAGGGCTAATAGACTAGCTAAGTCTTACACTTGTTATCTGAAGATGATAGTGTTTTACAAACAAAAGCAAAAGTGAGGCAGAAAAATGGTAGAGCAAAACTCTAAAGAGAAAAAGGCTCAGTCCAGTAGATTGTCGCTTGTTGCAGACAAGGAGTTAAATAATATTAGTCTCCTATGAGGGTTTAAACTTCACCTAAAAAGGTGGAAGGCAGAAACAGAGAGGAAGAAGGCTGAACTGATATATCTAGCTTCGGCTAATATCTCGTACTGCAGGCGGGATATTAGGATGAACTGATATATTAAAAAGCCAAAAACTCGATTGCCTATAAGCGAAAGTCAATAGAATGATTGGGGCAGGATTAATAAATGAAAATTTATTGAAGGAACAAGCCCAAAAACTAGTGACTGGTATTAGAATAAAGAAAATTCTTTACCAAAGGAGATTCTTCAGAGCGAAGGGAAGAGCAGTTAATCACTAAGGGAAGAATGAGACACAGCCCGCGCCGCTGAGTGAATCCAGCGAAGGAGAAAACGCTAAAATGTATAAATCAGTAATGTTAGGAAATTTTACAAACATAAAGAACCAGCTCAGGTCTCTAGCGAACTAAGAAATTGAGCGTTGTACCCGTTAACACAGTTAACATTCCCACCTGGAGCTTCAGTAATAAAGAAAGCCCAGGACATAGTCAGAATGGGAGAGCTTACAAAGCTGATAATGAATTGATCAGAGCTATGATCCTTCATCATACTAAACAAAAATTGCACCATCTTTCTTAAGGCTGCAATTGGGTACAATGTTAGGGAAAACGCCTAAGGACAAAATAATTGAACAAGCTGATATGATAAAATAAATTGGGAGTGTTTACCCTTACTGCCTGGATTAGCAGACATGAAACTGTTAGGCTGTGAAGAGAGTCAGCCACGAAGAGCAGCTGCGCAAAAAGCCCCTCCCGCACGAAAAAGCAGGCAGCCGAGGCAGAAAGAGACTAGCGCCTATACAGAGAAAAAACAAACTCCAAGAGTTCATTATAAAGGAAAGAATAAAAGTAAATTCTAAAAAACAGATTATAAACAAAAATCTGGAGGGAGTGATTATGTCTCTAGTGAAGATTGGGATAAAATGACCCCAGAGCAGACACAGGAAAAATAGACGAAAAGAAACTTGAAAAAAAAGAGAGTCTAAATCAAAAAATTAATCCAGAACGGTTAAAAACAACAAGAGAGTTGTAAACAAGAAAAAAAAGCAGCGCGAAATCAGGACGATTAGCGGTGCCTAATGCCTGAAATACGGCCATAATGTCTAAACAGGTTATAGAAACGGCAGATATTAATCTAAAACATATATTATAAAGGAATGTTATTTGATCTTGATAGGCTACAGCAGCAGACGTTACTGTAGTAAGTCAGCTGCCTGAAAAAGCTAAAGAATCTGAGACTGCATTTAATGTTAAACACTTTAGAGGAAATGTAGAAACGCATAAAGTTTATGATTGGAAAAATCTGCAAATTATTAAAGGTGCAAATAATTTAATGACCCTAAAAGATGCTAGCACAATATTAAAAAGTAAAGATATATGCTGGTTGAAAACCGTAAACCTGGAGCAGGAAATATCAAGGATGGCCGTAAATAGCAAAGCCGACCCTAATAAAATTACTGAGATATTAAGAAAATATCAACCACATGCCGCCAGAAGTAAAAATGATTGTGGAAAACTATCTGATAAATGGCAGTATGAGATTAAGGGTGGCATTCCACCACCACAAAGGCAGTACCGCATAAATAACAAAGCGTTGCCTGAAATAAAAATTACGATCGAGGAATTAAAACAAAAAGGTATAATAGAAGAGGTTAATAACGCGCCGACCAATTCTCCACTGCAAGCCGTGGCAAAACCCGATGGGGGGTGAAGGTTGGTAACGAATTATAAAGCATTAAACAAACAAACAGTACCAGATACTAGATATCTGATTAATGCGAGAGACGCTACAGGCGCAGCCCCTGAGGGGAAAATATTAGGCTATCGAAAATAGATCTTGCGAATGGATATTGGACTGTGCCATTAAAACCCGAAAGCAGGGCGCGCACAGCATTTACCTTCGAAAATAAACAATATGTCTATAATGTTCTACCACAAGGATTTAAGAATTCTCCTAATACTTTTCAAGCTGTAATGATGGAAATTCTTAAGGGCTTGCCCGTAGTAATATATATAGACGATATCCTTATAGTCACAAATGATGAGGAGGAACATCTAAAGATATTAGATGAAACCTTAAGCCGCCTAACCAAAGAAGGATTTAGGTTGAATTATAAGAAGATGAAAATCGCTAAAGACAATGTAGAGTTTTTAGGACTTCAAACAATTGGTAACGAACGATTTCTTTCACAAACTACAGAGAATAAATTAAAGGAGTTAAAAAGGAAAATAAATCACCAGTTTAAAACAATTGCAGAGCATGTTGGGTACATTAAACTTTGTAAGAGATTTAATCCCTGGATATGCTAAACACGCAAAACCTCTTTATAATGCGACAAAGGGAGGTATTTTAAACTGAAATGAAAAATGATCCGAAATTAAGGCTAAACTTATTGATAAAGCTCTGAATAGTGGTCATCTGGTAAGAAGAGACGAGACAACACCTTTGGTGGTGAAAATAGCTAATTCAGAGGATGAAATAGAATAAGTACTTTATAATGAGGGAAATGAAAAGTTTCAGTTCATATAGTAAGCCAGCAAACCACAGAAAACTAGAGAATTTAAGTGGTGGGGATATTTTAGCGTCATTGGCTAAAACCCTATTAACCCTTAAAAGTCTTGCGCTAGATCAACAAATTATAGTGAAGGCTAAGGGCGAGGGAATAAATCAAATAGTTAGGGAAGCTAAAAACCTAATTAGTGAAAACAAACGAGTGCATTGTCACACGTGGGCGAAATGGTCATTACTGCTAGATGACACGCAGTTTACCTTTAGAGCCGAAAAAATCCCAAAGAGGGAAAAAATAACAACAGTACCAATAAACAAAATTTGTTACTATACGGATGGGACATCCGAACAGGGACAAATACGTTGGGCCTACATAAGGAAGAAAGGTCGAAACGTTACTGACTCATTTCGAGGAAATTTGGAGACAGGGCTTAGCGCACAAGCAGCTGAAGTTTATGCTTTTAGAAAAGCGCTAGAGAAAGCAAAGGAATGGAATGATTTCAAATGTTTTATAGTAACTGATAGTGATTATATTTATCAAGCTATAGTAGAGCATGTAAGCACCTGAAAGAATATTGATTTTAATACTTCCAAAGGGAAGCCATTGAAACAGGATAAAGATTTGCGAGCTATAGATAAGCTCATAGCAGAGATTACACCCACGGTGCTACACCAAACCAGCCATATGTCACAGAGCACGACGGCGGCCATTGGAAATAAGGAAGTTGACAGCTATGTGCGAAAAGTACGGGCTGTCACCAAAGAAAGTCAAAAAGACTTACTTGAAAAGTTACACGTAGAATTGAAACATCCTACGACAAAGTATTTAGCGCTATATTGCTATGCTTTAGGCCTAAATATACAAAACTTAAAATCTGAGTATCATAGAATAAAAGTGAGTTGTCCAAATCGCAGAAGAGCAATGGATTCACTTAATAATAACTTTGGATCTATAAAAACAGATCAGGAAAATGATAAAATCAGCATGGACTATGCTGGGCCTATAAGGCCTCAAACTAAAAAGAAAAATTGTTATTTTCTTTTGATTACAGATAATGCGAGTAATTACACGCAGATATATCCCTGTGGACAAGCTACAGAACAGGTAGTAATTAAAAGTTTGAATGAATGGTTCAGATAGAGAGCTAAACCGAACCGTGTCAGAGCAGACAATGCGAATAATCTTTCCATAAATTAGGTAGAAAACTTTCTGATGAATAAAGGTGTGAAATGTATTAAATCCGTGAAATATCAACCAGCTAGCAATAGTATAGCTGAAAGAATGATTAAAGTAGCAAAAGCATGGTTTGTAAAAAACCAAGAGAAAGATTGAGATGAGCAGATTACTGACTGCTTAAAATTTTTAAACTACAGTTCCTATACCTGGATAAGAGGAAAACCCGAAGCGAGACAAGAGCCAGGTAAAGGTAGGCGACATTGTCTATATCCAGAAAAGGGTGAAGGGACGTAGGTTTAAACAAAATTTAGGTACTGAGGATAAAGTTATATCCGTGCCATCCAAAACTATGTTGAATTGGAAGCAAACGGCATTTTGAGCCTGAGAGATATAATTTTAAACCCGAAAAACAACCTAGAATAGGTTGACCTGTGACCTCAAGTCTAGTGAAGCCCTTTGTAAGCAAAAAGGATTCATCAGAATAATTAGAGGTTTTGCTGGACACTTAATCATTGAAAAATGGCTTAGTCCAGAATATGACCGCACTCTGGGTAGAAAATCTGTAAGTGTACAGGGGACACCAGCCATAAATTATAGGATCGAAGACTGCGCCATATGTGCAAAACCTAATGTAGCCTTTAAACTAGCTGAACGCTTATATGTAAATAAGCCTAACAAAGCAGAGTTGCTAATTCAGCATGGTTAAGGAGCTCATGTCCCGTGGTGGAATGAGTCGGGAGATATCGATGCGTGTGCGCTGCATGATGTCACCATTTGTGGTGATTGCAAAGAGGCACACCAGAAGGTCGAAATCGAACAACTGGAGATTAAGCAAGATGGTTGTTTATGTCAAAAATGTCAGTCATGTAAACAACGGTTTATCGCTCTAGGAAAGGAGTGTCGTTGTAAGTATGATGGGGAAAAATTTACATCTTGTGACAGATGTAAGAGAGCATTCAGCTGCAAGTGCTTAAAGCTTATAAGCAAAAAGCAGGTTTGGATGGCTTGAAAATCCAGAAAGGCTCTAGGAGCCTTGGTTGAAAATAGAATTATAACCATGTGGGACTAAACCCATAGCCCCTCATGACAAATACAGAATCAAATGTGATGGCCGAAAGACTCAAGGAACTGGCCTTCTGCCCGGAGGGGATACCGGGGGGGCAGGAGTCTTTAATCGGAAACGAAAGTTTCAGAAACGGCCTGATCTACCCGACCAATTTGGCTGGGTGGGAAACCGCTGTTAGAATGCAGTTCCCAAAGACTGTTACTTTCAAGCGGAGAGAAGGTTTCGTTTGGCTTCTATATGACAAATGAATGGCTTAAATGTGAATTCGCTGATGCTATAATAATTACAGCTAAGGAAATGACATTTAATCAATGCATTAAAGTATGTGAACCAAAAGACGAACCAAGCTATTTCAGTGAAACAAACATCTCAGTTTACGGAGCCCCACAGTCCTTTCAGGAAGGGAAAGCCCAGATTAAGATCATCAGATCCACACAACCCTATCCATCAATGTCACCCGAACCAAGTGATGAGAATAAGTCTAAGATAGAAAGTCCGGACTTGACTATTCTGTTAAACGTAACTGGGAGTTATCTTGGAATCGGAGAATGCATTGAGGGAGTAAATGTTTATGTAGCCGCATCTAAAGAAAGACCAGATGTAGAATCAGAAAATAAAATTTAAAAATTTAAAAAGTGGATCTGTAAAAAACTGAGTCAAGGGACAGATTAGGATGTGAAACGAGTTTGTCTCTGTTCTCTGTAGCAGGAGGCCTGGAGAAAGATGAGCTTTTACGAGGTGAAGCAGTAAACCGGAAGTGTATGGAAAGACAGACCCGGAGTATCCTTATGAATATAACAATAATAGCTCTTTCCTCCTACTTCTTACAGGTGTCATCTTCGGAGGACTAGAGATCAAAATTCAAAGCACGGAAGAGGCCCGACATGTTTGCAAACGTGTCGAGAAAACTGAACATTGGATTTGTCCAAATCAGGAAATAGCTGTGAAAAGTAAAATTTATAATAAAAGTGATTTTGAAACGATGATAAAGTCATATGTTAAACACATTGATGACAAATTTTGGGTTTGTAATCATTCAAGCCCAAGCGCTTTATTAATACCTTCCAAGTATAGTGGATTGGTCAATAATAAAGTGAACTTCAGATGGGAGAAACTAATTGTTGAAAATGACACCCATGTGAAACTGATTGGGCTTAAGATCCTAAGTAAGAATCAGACCTTATGGACTAATGAAAGTAGTCTAAGAATCTGGAATCTGGAATTAGGAATGGAACTAAGCGAATCAGTAGGTCATTGTTGGCAAAATTTGACGAATGTTAAACAATGGTCAACTTCTGACTCATTTTCTGTAACCAGAAATGATAAAGTACTTAAAGGCCTACAAGGTAGCCGAATAAGTAAAGTGGGATTATTATCAGATATGGGCAATAGCACCTCAAGAAAACGCCGATTAACGAATTGGTTAATGGGGGGAGCTAAAGGACATGTAACCTATTGGCCTGAGGATTTGAATAGTAGTCACCTAATACTAGGGGTCTACAAGTCAAAACCAATAATCCCATATGAAGAATTAAATTGGGTAACGTGTAAACCGCATTCAACCCAAGGGAAATATTGCGATAGTGAACGAGATTGCATAGATAGACTAGGAATGAGACCTTTTGCCGCGAGGGGAACTAAATTTTTTCATCAAGCGATATGGAGTGTTAAAACAGGATTCATGGGCATCCGTCTTTCAACACAATATGGTAAAATATTGTAAAGATCTGACAAAAGCAGAATATTGGTATTGCTATATAGAAGGGCAATCTCTTTATGATCAGAACTTAATGAATAAATATGAAGAAGAAATATTTAATAAATGGAAATATTATGTTGATTTGAAAGGACTGCTTGGCGGAAAAATGTTAAATGAAACCTGTCAAACAATAAAATGTTTTATTGATAAACACTGGTCTGACAATCGAGGCGTTCACCCATTAATGCTAGATAGAAGTAATGGTATACCAGAGGCATTAGCTAATGACAGTGGAATAACAGACTTTATCAAGTCAATCCCAGGTCAGCAGTATAGAATGGCTCTAGCACTGTATGTATATCAATGGAATATGCTGTCCGTATATGAATATAAAACTAAACCAAGTCCGGTCCATATGGGTCTCGTGGATAATATCCATGGTCTATGGCATAACAAGTTTTATATTAAATTTGACTTCAGTCATAAGTTCATAGGAGCATATAGCCATATATATAATAAACTAAGGTTTTTCCATAAAAACTTTGAAAAAACCACCTATACTAGAAATCTAGTCGATGTTTCATCTGAAAATCCAGCTTATGAACCTTGGAAGGGAGAAGCAACATTGAATATGGGCTTCAGCGGATTTAAGTGGAACTTATATAAAGATGATGGATTGAATAACACCGCAAGCTTAATAGGGGCAGAATTGCAGGAGTGTGATCCAGATATCTTTAATAATTGGACCTATAAATATATGCCACCATATGCTCGACAAGGCGAGGCTATAAGGTTATGGAAAGGAGAAAATTCGTTTTGCTCATGGGAAAATTATTCCATAATAACAGGAAAGATTAGGAATAATTGTGACAAGTTTAACTGCTCCATCCCATGGCATTCAATGTTTGTAGCAGTACTCCGTCTAGTGGCGAAGTATGAGAACCAAGTAAAAAAGCATTGTAGCCTTATCGGCCTAGACCATTATAATCCTAAGCGAAAAATTGTCCAATTAATTGATGATTATATCGAAGGTGTGAGCATAGGTCCTAATTGGCATTTCATTCATAACTAGGTATCCGCATTAGAGATCATAAACGATGAAATTCCAACCCTCATCAAGATTAGGAAAACATTCCAAGATGCGGGCAGAATATTTAAAATAGGTGCCAAAACCACTGCGGAATTAATAAAGAATACCGTCGTGGGTTGGTGGAGATGGGTAAAATTAATCCTTATTATTGCCGGAAGCATAATAGCGGGAATATTAATTCTTTCAGTCGCACTAAAAGCTGCACAGCTTTGTGGTCTGTTAGGAAACTTTTGTGACCTGTGTGACAGGAGAAGATATAGACCCTTGAGGTCAAAGTAGCAGGCTGCATTAATTGCACTCAAACATTGAGGTGAGATAAATAGGCCTGTTTCGAGGCAATCTAGGCAGAAGCTTTTACAAGAGACTTTCTCCGTACCCAAACTCTGATCTTCAAATTTACGAACAATTTGAAACCATGGCATCTACAAGCGGAAATTATGAGAATTCTGATATCATCGTGTCGGGACAAGACTTTGCGCAGGTAAATAAATTTTACTCATGTAAATTATGAATGCATAATTTGTCGTATCCCAGTAATATGGGAAAAGAACGAAGTGAAAAGACAGTTATGATCGCACTAATAGATATATATCTGTTTGTTCGATCATAAACAAGATGCCAAACACCTGCGCACGAGACACTATGAATATCAGAGGGGGGTTTTTGGGTTTCCTATATTTTGTGATTTTTTAAGAAGAAGAAAAGTTTTTTTTACTTTGAAAATCAATGTATATCAAATCAAGAACCGATTTTTCATAAATATAACCAGTTATGATTATATTGAATACTGATAGAAGAATCAGTGGATGAAAATGAAACGGGAAGATGTAACTGTTTAAAGTAAAACCTGGGGGTAATTGTGATATATTGATTCTCATAGGTTCCCGGAGGAGAGGAATCAATCCAGACAAGCCTGATATGCTACCATAGTAGAATGATGCATTGCAAAATTTACTGGCATATCAATGGAGTGCAATTGAGATGTTGTATGGACTGTTTTATCTCACATGAACTGAACTTTAACACGATCGATTATGTGCTTTGTTGGACAGACAGCCATCTAGAGCCTTTATTGGCAAAATTGACAATTGCTACAGGCCAGTCAGTATTACCTTGGGCCCCGATTATCGCTCATTTGAAGCGTAGGCGCACAAAATACTTTGTTCGTCCGTACTGGGTCGAAGGGAAAATTCAAATGGGGATTGTCACCAATAACCTAACCCTCTATATCCAACCTACAGGCCCGAGTGTCGGTTTGGAAGCACGGCAGTTGGCAGGAGACCGTCATGTCCAAACTGCAACTACGCCATGGGTTAGTGATTCGAGTGGATTATTCTCTAATTTTGATTTTTTCCCATGATCTCGCGAACCTTCTTACGGACAAGAAAAATTGGCCGGGGGCTAGTGGCCTCAATGGGACAAAGTAATTTACTGACTGTCCAGCTACTATACCGTAAAGAGGAAAAGCTATTCAATCTATGGTTGATTGGCACGGACGGATGGGCTGTTCCACTCCAACACTGTATATATGGATCGTGTATGTTTGATGAGTTAGATAATGAGTATTTTATGTCTCAATTACAAATGGCAAGAGGGGATGTGATGGAAGGTCCTAAAAATGCCATTGATAATGTGAGACAAAGAAAATATAGGAGGCCGCTCCTTTATTTGGATCTTCCTCTGTTCGAGCAGTTAGTTTGCTCTGACTTTGTCAATAGTAAACACAAGGCGCGATGTGTCAAGCAGAGTACGCGCCGGACTAGAAGACTAGCGGAGACGGCTATGGATGGACCTTCACCTCTCCCTGAACTATCTATGCGTCTGGCAAATGTTACCCTCCATGCTTGACAATCGCTGTGTAAAACTGTCTTTATGTTGACTCAGTAATCAATGTGGTATCGATATATGACTTGAGTATATTTGGGATAATCATAAATTCCGTCCCAAGACCTGACCTATTCGGTTCCCTGAACAAGAGGAATTTGTAATTAAGTTTTGACCAGACTATCTCCTGGTCCTTGCTGATCTATAACCTTTTGTATTTACTATGTGTAGAACCCAAATGATGTATGGGGTGTGTGAGTGCATGAGCCTAATCCTGTGTGTCAAAATCACTTGTGATGTATTAGGGAACCTTGACCTTAGAAATAGTTGTACACGTAGCTGAAGGTATATAAGCTGAAGCATACCAATCAGCTTTGCGCTTCCTGACTTCTCTATGCTGGAGTTGGTCGCCCTTTAGCCTCAACGGAGGTTAAAGTAAGGATTTTGATTTCTGTTATTTGTATTTGTTTGTTCTACTTTTTCACTGGATTTATTTTGTTAATAAAAGTATATTTTATTAATTTACTTCGCTGGAGTGGACATTGAAGTCATTTTCCAGAGAACCCATCAAGATTGCCTGTGTGGTAATGTATTATTCTGATTTGTTTCTTTGAGCAATTACATTATAAATTATGATCCTTTAACTAAACCCTGGCTAAGGAATATAGACTAGGGAGGATCCTGGTTTAACTTTATTTAATAGGGGTATTAAATAAAGGCGATCCAGTACA